>MU128949.1:28226-63388 GCA_014904985.1 Hydnum rufescens UP504 | reverse complement strand
GAGCAGCTTGCGCTGCTCCTTTGGTGTCACTGTAGATGTAGAAAGTTAAAAAAAAAGTACCTTGTAGTACCACACACCCACATTGGCGGGTGTGTGGTACTCGTTTTTGCCCAGGGACGCATACCCTCGACTGCCAGTTTTCCATACAGTGGGTTCGGGGGTTTTTGGGCACGTACTCGTTTGGGGGGAAGGAAGATCTAGAATACAAAATTTTAGATTAGTAAAAGTTAAAGCAACGCAAAAAGAGCTGCCTTCGCAGCTCTTTTTGGTTGGGGGTGCACTACATTACATAACCTGTTATTAGAACCCACACACCGACCACTGCAGGTGTGTGGTTCGGTCTCTTTTTCGGCGCATCATCTGTTCACGGCGATTGTCTCGTTCCGGGGGGGCTCACTTCGCGGGTCTTCACTTGTGGTGATACCTAGAATAAAAAACTATTAGTTAAAAAATTATAAGTGACACAAAAAGAGCAGCTTTCGCTGCTCTTTTTGTGTCGTCGGGGTGTGTTACATACCTTGCATAGATAGAACCACACACCCGCTACTGTGGGTGTGTGGTTCTCTTCATGTGGTGCGTCATTGTTCGCGGGGGTGTTGTCATTCTGGGGGGGCTTGCTTCGCGGGTCTCCATTTGTGACAATACCTAGAATAAGAAATCATTAGTTAAAAAATTAAAAGCGACACAAAAAGAGCAGCTTTCACTGCTCTTTTTGCGTCGTCGGGGGTGCGTTACATACATAGATAGAACCACACACCCGCTACTGCGGGTGTGTGGTTCATGGTGTGTCATCATTCACCAGTCTCCCTTGCGGGCGTGGTGGGCTTGCTCCGCGGGTTGTCATTTGTGAGGATACCTAGAATGAAAAATTATTAGTTAAAAAATGAAAAACGATGCAAAAAGAGCAGCTTTCGCTGCTCTTTTTGCACCGTCGGGGTACATTACATACCGAGTATAAAACCACACACCCGCAGTAGCGGGTGTGTGGTTCTCTTCATGTGGTGCGTCATTTGCAGGGGTGCTGTCATTCTGGCTTGCTTTGCGGGTTCATTTGTGGCGATACCTAGAATAAAATATTATTAGTTCAAAAAATAAAAGTGACACAAAAAGAGCAGCTGTCGCTGCTCTTTTGTGCGGGTACATTACATACCTTGTATAGAACCACACACCCGCTACTGCGGGTGTGTGGTTCATCCCTTCGTTTGGCATTGTTGTTCGCCGGTCTCCTTTGTTGTTCTGGGGGGCTTGCTCCGCAGGTCCTCATTTGTGGCAGGTCGGGCCTCCTCGTTGGCACCTGGGACAAAGCCATAACCTAGAATAATAAAGTTGTTAGTAAAGAAATTAAAACCAGTGCAAAAAGAGTAGCTTTCACTACTCTTTTTGCGCCATTGTACCTACTAAAATGGAAACTTACCTTATGACCACACACCCACAGCAGCAGGGGTGTGGTTGCAGGGTTGGGGGTTGTGTGGTGGTTGTGTGGTGGTTGTGTGGTGGTTGTGTGGTGGTTGTGTGTGTTGCCTTAGGATGTGGCTGCGTAGTTGCGAAATTCAATGCCAGCAACTGCCAATACTCAAGAAGCACCCAAGTGCTGGCGCTACAAGCACAGTACACATTAATAGTAAGCATGTAGATGCAAAATAAATACTATATAATAAATATTTGTCCAAGAAAATTCTAAGAAGAAGAAGATAATGAGTCAGAGCTCAATAAGGCGTGATATGGCTAATTGCAAAGTGGATTGGGCCATTTCTATGCATCAGAATTGGCCGAAATTTGAATATATTGATGGTATATATGCACTCTACATGGATGATGAGTTATATTGGACGTTCTGGGCATTTTTCAATTTTTCACGCCTTCAATTCCCTATTTAGGGAATTGAAGGTGTGAAAAATTGAAAAATGCCCAGAACGTCCAATATAACTCGTCATCCATGTAGAGTGCATATATACCATCAATATATTCAAATTTCGGCCAATTCTGATGCATAGAAATGGCCCAATCCACTTTGCAATTAGCCATATCACGCCTTATTGAGCTCTGACTCATTATCTTCTTCTTCTTAGAATTTTCTTGGACAAATATTTATTATATAGTATTTATTTTGCATCTACATGCTTACTATTAATGTGTACTGTGCTTGTAGCATCAGCACTGGGCGCTTCTTAAATACTGGCAATTGCCGGCATTGAGTTTGCATCTTCCTTCGCATCTCCACAACCAAAACAAGCAACTGCCTGGAAAGGCAAGCACACGACCACACACCCACTGCTGCGGGGGTGTGGTCACAAGGTGAGTGTTTCCCCTAGTAGATACAATGGTGCAAAAAGAGCAGCGAAAGCTGCTCTTTTTGCGCCCCTTTGAACCTTTTTACTAACATATTTTGTATTTTTCTAGATTGAGACCTGGGGTCCAAGGCACAACGAAAACACGTGAAACGAGGGCCCAAATGGCAATGCCCCAAGCAAAGGCACACCAAATGACGTGACGTACGGCAATGCGCCAACACCCCAATGATGCGACCTACAGTACCATGCCAACAATGCAATGTACGGCAATGCGGCAATGATGCGACCTATGGTACCGCCAGGCTGGTCAGTCACATAGGGGACCTAATTTAGGTACCACTTTCGGGGCAGAAAATGGTACCTAAGAGGTCCCCCAGACCTTTTGGCTGAAATCAAGCCATTCCAATTCAGTTTTTTTGGCCATCTATTGGCCAATCCATGGCTGTGCTAGATTATTTGTTTATTTACTATTGTTTGTTTACTATTTATTATTATTATTATTATTATTATTATTATTATTACTACTACTATTATTATATACATATTATGCTATATACATATTATCCCCCCCCCCCTGGGGTTTGCCACCACAGGGGGGGGCATAGTTCATGCAAGCCACACACCTGCATATACCCACCACACCTGCCACAGCAGGTGGGGTCCATATGCCCTGGTCAGGGTCGGTTCCATTTGGGCGCTCCCTCGAAGGGGTCGGTCTTCATTTGTGGGGGCTTCGTTTGCGGTAATTGTTTGCTGCATCTCGTTTGGCGGGTTCTGCTTGGGGGCTCGCGGGGGTTCTGGTTCAGAATCTAGAGAAATAAATGATGAAATGTTAGTAGAACAGCAATGCAGCGCAAAAAGAGCAGCCTATGCTGCTCTTTTTGCACCACAAGAATAAGAAATAAAAAAAATAAAAGAGACATACCTTTGTAGTACCCCACACCCGCTGCGGGAGTGTGGGGTACTGGGACCATGTACTCCAGGTCATCCGTACGACCGGTCGTATGGGTCTTCTCTGTGCCCTGTCATTCGGGCGTCGATAAGTGGGGTTGTGGGGGGTTTTGCATCGGTATTTGTTTGCAAAGAGACTCGAGACCTAGACGATATGACTTTTAAATTAGTTAAAAATTAAAGAACACACAAAAAGAGCAGCTTTCACTGCTCTTTTTGCATGGCTGTAGGTAGTGGGGGGGAGGAACTCACCTGATATGGAACCACACACCTGCTGTGGCGGGTGTGTGATTCCTGGTGTGTCATTTGACATGGTCGCATCCTCGTTTGGTGCGGTGCCATATATCGCGTCGTTGGGTTGCTGTGTCGCATTCCCATGTGTCATGCTGCCATGTTGCATTGCCATGCGTTGTGCTGCGGTCGCGTTGCCGTACGCTGTGCTGCTGTGTTGCGTTGCTGTATGTTGCACTGCCGTGTCACATTGCCATGTGTTGCGCTGTGGTCGCGTTGCTGTACGCTGTGCGGCCGTGTCGCGTTGCCATACGTTGCGCTGCCGTGTCGCATTGCTGTGTGTTGCGCTGCGGTCACGTTGCTGTATGCTGTGCTGCCATGTCGCATTGCTGTATGTTGCGCTGCCATGTCACATTCCCATGCATTGCACTGCCGTGTCACGTTCCCGTGCGTCGGGTTCCCGTTTGGGCTCTCGTTGTGAGGCCTCAATCTATAATAAATAAAGGCGCGTTAGTAAAAAAATTCCAAAGCAGCACAAAAAGAGCAGCTTTCGCTGCTCTTTTTGCACCGTTGTATCTACTAAAAAAAATACTCACCTTGTGACCACACACCCGCAGAGGCAGGTGCGTGGTCGTGCAGTTGCCTTTTTGGGTGGTTGCTTGTTGTGGTTGTGGAGATGGAAGCAAGATGCAGATTCAACACTGGCAATTGCCGATACTCAAGAAGCGCCCAAGCACTGGCGCTGCAAGCACAGTACACAATAGTACCAAGCATGTAAATTATAAATAAATACTATATAATAAAAAATTGTCCAGGAAAACCTGAAGAAGAGGATGGTAATGAGTCAGAGGTCAATAAGGCATGAGATGGCTAATTACAGAGTGGATTGGGCCACTTCTACACATCAGAATTGGCCCAAATTTGAATATAGTAGTGTTATATATACGCTCTACATGGGCGATTGATTATCTCGGACGATAATCGCATTTTTCAATTTTTCACGCCTCCAATTCCCTAAATAGGGAATTGGAGGCGTGAAAAATTGAAAAATGCGATTATCGTCCGAGATAATCAATCGCCCATGTAGGGTGTATATATACCATTACTATATTTAAATTTGGGCCAATTCTGATGTGTAGAAGTGGCCCAATCCACTCTGCAATTAGCCATCTCATGCCTTATTGACCTCTGACTCATTATCATTGGCTTCTTCGGGTTTTCCTGGGCAAATATTTATTATATAGTATTTATTTTAAATATACATGCTTGTTCCTATTGTGTACTGTGCTTGCAGTGCCAGCGCTTGGGTGCTTCTCGAGTGTCGGCAATTGCCGGCATTGAATTTCACAACTACGCAGCCACACCCAGCAACAGAAATGCGACCGCACGACCACGACACAACAGCAGCAGCAACAGCAGCAGCAATAGCAGCAGCAGCAGCAGCAGCAGCAACAGCAGCAGCAGCAGCAACAGCAGCAGCAGCAGCAGCAACGGCAGCAGCAGCAATGGCAACAGTGCATGACCACGACCATGCGACCACACACCCGCTGATGCGGGTGTGTGGTCATAAGGTAAGTTTTATCTCAATAGATACAATAGCGCAAAAAGAGTAGCACAAGCTACTCTTTTTGCGCTGCTTTCAATTCTTCTACTAACATACTTTTATTATTCCAGGTCATAGCCTGATCCCAGGTACTGAACGAAACCCCGCCAAATGAACCAAACTAACGACACCATGCTAAATGAACCCCACCAAACGAAATCCCGCTGAGCAAAACCACGCCAAACGACAACACAATACGACGAGGATGCCAGCGATGGGGATGGGCTGATCGAGTGGCTCAATGACACCACGCCCAACGACACTGCCAACATCACGCCCCACAGAACCACACCCGCCTCAGCGGGTGTGGTTCTACATAAGGTAAGTAAGGTCTAACAGCACAAAAAGAGCAGCGAATGCTGCTCTTTTTGCGCTGCTTTTAATTTAAAACTAACATGTTATTTATTATTCTAGGTTATTGCCTGAAGTACATACAGCAAGATGAAGACCCGCCGAATGAACCCCCCCCCCCCCCTGCAAATGACAACGCCCCCATGAAACGAAAGCCACAAACACGCCCCACCAAAAGAATGAGCTCCAAACAAAACCCAGGAACGAGGACGCATGACACAGGACCACGGAACCCCCAGACAAACCACACACCCGCTTCGGCGGGTGTGTGGTAATCTTAAGATAAGTTTTTATTGTGCCAAAGGAGCAGTGTATGCTGCTCCTTTCACGTAGGTTTTTCTTTCTTTTTTACTAACATATTATTCATTTTTTATTATAGTTTCTAGGTTAACAAGTCCATGCCCGACAACCCCCAAACCCACCTGAGCCCTGTACGAAAACCTGATAGAGGAAGGCATGCGACCGCGGTACAAATGAGTACCACACCCGCTTCGGCGGGTGTGGTACTACAAGGTAAGTAAAGCTGTACACCCCCAACAGCGCAAAAAGAGCAGCGAATCTTTTTGTGCCAGTTTTAATTTTCTAACTAATACATCTATCATTCTAGGCTCTCGCTTTAAATGAAGACCTGTGAAAGGGAACTGCCCCCCCCCCTGAAACGATAACCCTCCAAAACCCATGACGATGACATGCCGAATGAAGACACGAAACAACGCATGAACCACACATCTGCTATGGCGGGTGTGTGGTTCTATACAAGGTAAGTAACCTCATGTACCCACAATGGCATAAAAAGAGCAGCAGATGCTGCTCTTTTTACGCTGGTTTTAATTTTTTACTAACACATTATTTATTATTCTAGGTACCGCCTTACCACAAACACCAAAATGAAGACCTGCCAAAGGAACCCCCCCCAGGGAATGACAACGCCCCCGCCACACGGAAACCAACAACGTGACCCACCAAAGCGAGTGCCAAACAAAACCCGCCAAACCGAGGAGTGAAACCAGGCCAGACCACACACCCACTACCGCAGGTGTGCCCACCCCAACAGACACTAGGGACCAGTCCAAACGACCAGCCCAACGGTGAACCGCCAAGCCATGGCCCCCCCTTCCCTTGAAATGGCCAGCAACGAGCCTGCTGAGTCCCGATGAAGAAGCGGAAGGCACCACACACCCGCTAGGCCGGGTGTGTGGTGCTACTAGGTTGTTTTTTTTTTTTAAATTTCTACGGACAGTGCCACACTCGCTTGAGCAGGTGTGGTGCTACTTAGTTTTTTTTTAAGTTTCTACAGATGGTACCACACACCCGCCCAAGCAGGTGTGTGCTACTAAGTAGTTTTTTTATTTTTTATTTTTATTTTATTTTTAAGGATGGTACCACACACCCACCCATGTGGGTGTGTGGTGCTACTAAGTAGTTTTGTTATTTTTTTATTTTTAAGGACAGTACCACACACCCACCCATGCGGGTGTGTGGTGCTACTAAGTAGTTTTTTTATTTTATTTCTACGGATGGTACCACACCCACCCAAGCGGGTGTGGTATTTTTTTACTAATTGAATTTTTAAATAAATAAATAAATAAATAAGTCCTAATTGGGCAAGTGCTCAACATGCAAATGGGTAACCAGAAAGCCCACCTAGGCAGGCCTCAAATATATGTATAATAAGTGATAATAAATAAATAATTATAAATGGAACACTATTATCACCGATAAGTCCATATGGCCTGCTGTCCTGCAAGTCTGAGATTCTCTAAGTCCCAGTTTTGGCCAATTTTCGGCCAATTTTCGGCCATTTCGGCCAATTCTGGGCTAGAAGGTGCAGGCCATAAAATGGCCATTTCGGCCGGAATAGTGATGGGACCTACTTAGGTACCATTATCTGCCCCAAAAGTGGTACCTAACTAGGTAGGCTTAGATGACTGACCAAGGTGGGTACTGCACCAACGACGCAGCATACTGTGCCAACGATGCGACATACAGCACCACGCCAAACGAGGTCCCAGGAACCACACACCCGCCACGGCGGGTGTGTGGTCCTATATAAGGTAAGTCCCCAGCCCAGTAGCTACAGCCACGCAAAAAGAGCAGCGAAAGCTGCTCTTTTTGCGTGGTGTTTAATTCTTAACTAATTTACAAGTTTTATTCTGTAGGTTTCGACATCCCCTGCGAACAAATACTGATGCAAACCCCCCCCGTAACCCCCCTTATCGATGCCCAAATGACGGGGCACCCGTGTGAGCCCCCGTATGAACTGCCATACGAACCGCTGCACGTACGAGCCAGAGCCCATGGCCTCAGTACCCCACACCGCTGCAGCGGGTGTGGGGTACTATAACATATGTTTTCTTTTATTTTTTATTTCTTATTCTTGTGGCGCAAAAAGAGCAGCATAAGCTGCTCTTTTTGCGCTGCATTACTGTTGCACTAATATTTTATTATTTATTTCTCTAGATCCTGAACCAGAATCCCTGCGAGCCCCCAAGGAGAACTGGCTGAATGAGACGTGGCGAACGATAATTACAAACGAACCCCCACAAATGAAGACCGACCCCTCAAGGGAGTGCCCAAAAGGAACCGGCCCCCGACCGCACTTGCTGCAGAGGGTATGGTGGGTATATGCGGGCGCATGACCCGCAATAAACCATCCCCCCCTGTAGTGGCAGACCCCGGGGGGGGGGGGGGATAATATGTATATAGTATAATATGTATATAATAATAGTAATAATAATAATAATAATAATAAATAGCAAACAAATAATAGTAAATAAATATATAATCTGGCACAGCCATGGATTGGCCGATAGATGGCCCAAAAACTGAATTGGAATAGCCTGATTTTGGCTGTAAGGTCTGGGGGACCTATTAGGTACCATTTTCTGCCCCGAAAGTGGTACCTAAATTAGGTCCCCCATGTGACTGACCAGCCTGGAGTCATGGTTGGTTACTAACACTCCAAGGCCAATTTCAGTTTCTCCCAATGTTTGAAAGTCCTGACATGAGAGAGGAATTTGATCCATTGAATTTGAATTATCACCTGAGTTCTTGATATCACCTGAGTTCCTGAATGTTTAATGAGCATCCTTAATGACCGCGGTGTTTACATACTGGTTGAACTCATGGCTTTTCAAGGTTGTAGTGGGAGTTTTTAGAATCATGGATGAAGGTGTTTGGTCCGCGTTTTTTGATGACTTTTGTATCCAGTTATTCGGTTTTGACATGTGACCAGACCTGCTGTTTATGTTCTCCTTTTCCATTTATGGTGTTTTTCATTCACCTGGCATTTTCGTGATAGAGGAAGATTTTTTTATTTTTAGAGGCAATTCAACGACGACAATGGTGGTTTATTCAGGAGGGTGATGGGTGAACGTAGGAAGGTGGACCGTGTCTGTGTCGACATTCCCATATATGGCCATTCTTATCTGCACCTTTACATGAAAATCGGAGTCATCGGTGTATTCTTGGGTTACACAATACGATTCGAGGTGGGCGATCGTATATGTTTGGACTGCAGTTGTCGTGTTGGGGCAAAAGTAACCCCTTCATCTGATGTGGAGATTGAGAATTGGATCATTCCGGTCCCTGATGCGCTGTACAAAGAAAACCATGAATCCTGTCACATCATCCAGAATGTATACATCGTCGAAGTTGGATTGGAGTTCCGTGTGAGTCTCAGAAATGCCGTTGGTGAGTATGTTTGTAGGCATATTCGATGGTGTTCTACCCCCTTTTAGGTAAGCATTTATACGAGTCATGTTGTTTTTGACATACGTTCTTTTTAGAGTCAGTGGATGGGATGGGGAAAGAGGATTTTATGTGAGAAGTGCTTTTTATGAATGGATTTGAGACAGTCTAGATTTGAGAGGACCCTTGGATTGTCAGGGCACTCGGTTTGGGTTTGGTTTTGGGTTCGGTAAATTTTTTGAATAATTGACTGTTGTTTTTGTTTACCAGTTAAGTTGCGAGTCTCCTAATTAGTGTGGTTTTGTTGTTACGGACTTGTGGAATTTTTTGTTTTTATATGGACTATGACTTTGTTTCTTTTGTTTTTCTTGTTGTTTTTCTTTGATTTTGATTGATTGATTTTATTTTTTTATTTTTTTTTTGACAAGTCCACATTGCCAGGCGAGGTCAGTCTTAAGAAAAAGATTCAAGTGACATAGAGGCTTTCAGACTTTGAGAGAGATGAGAGTTAGGAGAAATGAACATCATTTTGCCAACAGGTGACATAGTTTTTACATGGAGAGAAAGGAGAGCAAAGGAGAAGTCTTTCCTTCAGGCGAGAGAGATGGTACATTGGGGTGAGCACATATTTCTTTTTGTTTTTAATGAGAGAGAGGAAGAGGATGGGAAAGGAAGGGGAGAGGATGGAGGACTGCATTGGACGAGGTATAAGTATGTACTGCGAGGTGAGGACAAGTTGTGGTGATGGCCTACCAGCCGTTCGCGTCGTCATCTGATTTGTCGGTCGCCGGGTTGGATGGAAGGTCCATTAGTTCATATGCAGTTGGGGTGTCTTTGAATTCAGCCCATTTGTCATCCTTTAAGTCATACTGAATGTCATGCACATATTTCTTGTAATATTTGATGGCTCGGTCATCGGTTGAGATGGAAGGGGCGAGATCGTGTGAAGCGCGGAGGGATTCGGATAGCTTGGCGAGTGCAGGGAGCGATATGACGATGAAGGATGAATGCTGTATACAGGGTGTCTAAAGCGATGCTGTTGTTGCACAATATCTGCTGCTTGGATAAAGATTTTAGCGAGATGGTTGACTTGGGTAACATGGTGATATGTTGATGGATAGAGTAGCCGATCGCACCAATTGGTTACACACTGCTCGTGTTGTAAAAGTTTGAGGTCGCGTTTATTGAGGTCTTTGGCTTTCACCTTGAGGTCGGCTTCTCGTTGATGTAGGGTTGCTGAAAGAAGGGAGAGGGGTGGCATGAGAGAATCCATTTGCAGGTTGTGATTGGCGATGGTGCGACTTAACTGGTCAAGTAGTTCTGTGTTGTCCTTTATATCTTCCTTTTGCTTCTCTTCATACTCGCATTGGACCTCGTTGAGTTTCTGCGCTGCGTTGTACTCGCGATCTATAATCACTTGTCGATAGGACAGCCATGTGCAGTAAGAGTTGGCGTTTTTACCAGGTCGTCGGTATACTGATTTTACGAAGGCTGCAGGGTGCACGAGGAGGCTGGGAAGGAGAATAGGACCGATGGGAAGGATGATACAAGGAGCAAGTGCTTTTCGAGGTGAGAGATCCCATGGGAGAGTCTGAGGACTCGTGTAATTGCTGCGCATGGTAGGGGTTGCTTGGTGACTGACGATGTCCTTTTGAGTCGATTCAGGTTCTTTCGAGGGTTGAGCGGGAAGAGGAATGAATGGAGGAAGTATAGCGCATGGGTAGAGATTAATAGTCTGGGGACGCAATGAAAGACGAGGGTCAATGGTTCACTGGGTTTCGAGTGGAGCAAGTGGTTGTGCAGTTGGTAGAAGATTCGTTGATATTGTAATTCCTGACAATAGCATGTGAAGAGGAGATCGAGTCGGGCCAAAAGGTCTGTTTTATTGTTAGTGATGTCTTTTGCGGATGTCCTGCATTCCATACCTCATTGGTTACGTTTTGTTCCTTTTTAACTTGAGATGAAAGGAAGATGTCGCCATCCAGGTTAAGTTCTATGAGTGGTGTGGGTGGAGTAGGAGAGGGAGCAGGCATCTGGATGTATTTGAACGTGTAGCTTTGTACAGAGCTCATGGTTGAGTCGAAATGAGTGGAGTCGGACATGTCGAGATAGGACAGTTTTGACAGATACGATAGGATGCGAAAATGGCTTGGATATTGTTGGTTAGCTGTTGTGTCACTTTTATACTCATCGGGCTTACTATACTCGCGTTTTGATGTTATTTAGCCATTCCTTGCCATAGTTTAGATATTAGCTGTGATGATTTAGTCGACAGGTCGATGGAGTTGTTGCATGTGGACGATAGATACCGAATGGAATGAGAATGAGGAAGAGATGGAAGATGAAGGGTCGCCAGGTTCGTTACGCCATATTATTAAGTTAAAACTTCGCGATAGTTGGTCAGGAGCGCAGAGGATCACATAGTCACATAGAGAAAGGAGCCAGAAGAAGAGGGGGATCGATTTTGATGTGGCTGCAGGTTTTTTAAGATGGTTGAAAAGAGTTTTCGTAGGTTTCGGCACATTCCGCAATTCAACATTTCGTGGCTCTAGGGGCATTAATTCGGGATTTTCTTTGCCTCGTGTCTCTAGGGTCATCTTGAATTCATAGTTTTAGTTGTAGTCTTGTGATGCGGCTTGTAGAAAATGTTTCAGGGATTTCCTTTTTAAGAATTGAATTTTCCTTTTAAGGAGTCTCTTCAGGGGATTCGTAAGCGGATTCGGAGATCTGGGGCTCCTGCGAGGTGTTCCCTAGGAGTTCTTGTAGAAGGTTCCTTCATTTCCACTCCACAATTTTGTTTTCCCAATAGCCCCATGAATCTGTGGCTCTCAGCGGCGGCCAAAGATAGGTTCTTAATTGATTTTCTGGTCCAAGCGATACCGGAAAGTGTTGTTTCGTCATAATTGTTGTTCCCCTATATTTCATAGCTTGGTCCATATTTTTCGTGTATTTCGCCATATTATTTTGATTTAATTCATGGTCTGTGGCGCTGTGGCTCTCATTTCCGGCGGTGTCCATTGTGGCTATTTGGTCGCGCATATGGTATTTCTTTAAATGATTGCTGGCGAATACTCCATTGATCGGGGTCCCATCTAATTCTGCCAGTTGATAGGATCCGCGGGGTGGTGATGCTGAACTCGGTATGGCCCAATCCACCGTATTTCCCCTTTTCGTCCATGTTGCATTTGTAATACCGAATTGTATACCAGCACAATTGTACCCGGTTGATAGTTTCCGTCGACCAATGTATTTTCATTTCGTCTAGCATAATCCTGAGCGCTTCGAATTCTTGCTTGAAGGACGGTATTTGAGGCGGCTTGAATATCCTCAGTCTCTATGCGCCAATTGGATTCCGCGAATTCCTAGTAGTTCTTCCGTGGTTTGGATAGTTCCCCATTTTAATGTGTACCATGATGCGTCTGTAATGTCGAATGGAAACACGTGATTTATTCCGTAGAGTAGGTAATAGGGGGTGTAGCTGGTCGTTCGTTTTACCGTCACTCGGTCCGCCCACATGCATGAATAAAAATAGTTTGACCATTTGCTCGGGTTTCCTCTGCATGCAACGAATAGCGAGTTTATCCAGGTCCTGTGCCCGCGTTCTATCATTCCATTTGCTTCCGGGTGATAAGGGGCAGCTCGGACTATAGGGACATTATATTCATCCGCCATTGTTTGAACTAGTCCGTCGAATTCCGTTCCGTTATCCGTTGTGATTTGTAATACGCAGCCGAACCGGCACATGACGTCCTCGAATAGAAACCGGGTGACGTGCTTACTTGAGGCCTTACGTAACATTTTTGCTTCCAGCCATCCGGAGAGATCGTCCCTGAAGATCCACGATATATTTGAATCCGCTTGATACCGGCATATGGACCGTGTCCATATTAAATTTACGTAATATGGTATTAACGTAGGTCGGGCTTAAAGTGATTTTTGGTCAGGTTGTAGACCTTAATTGGCATTCATGGCATGTCCGGCAATACCAGGCCACATAGGATAGCATATTTGGCCAAAAGAATCTATCGGATAATTTCTTGAAAGTCGGGTCTCGTCCGCAGGTGGCCTGATTCGTCATGTGCAGCCTTACATAAGCGAGCTCGATCATCCGGGTTTTTGATCACTTTTAATGGCAATTGGCCATTTCTAGGTCTTCTCCACAGGGTTCCTTGATACATAAAATAGTGTTTGGTGGCCTGGATGAATGTCTTGGTGTTCTGGACTCCTGGGGGTATTTTTATGTGTTCCAGGTAGTATTGAATCCTTTCCCAATAGTCTTTTCCATCAGAATCCTTGAGTTTGTGAGGGTGTTCTTTAATTTCTGAATCAGTTTCTGGGTGTTGGGACTGTGAATGTTGGGAGAGTGATTTGGGATGGTTTTGAGCAGATGAGTGGGCTTGATAGGAGAGAGCCACAAATCCACCACTTCTTGTTGTATTCTCTTGGGGCTTGATTGAGAGTACTGTGTGATTTTGCCTGAATTCAATGATGTCTTCATAGGATTCCCTTTTGATTCTTGTTGCTGATAGTCTGGATGCTGAGGAACTATGCATAACCCAGTGTTCATATTCTTCAAGAAATCGTGGCCCAGTGATAAAATGGCCTGGTTCATCTGGTTCCAGTTCATCTTCTGAATTGGCTGAGTCATTTTCGTGTGCTGGGCTGCCTGGACAATCCATCTGGACCTTGGTGTTTTGTTGCAGGGACATGAACCAATTCAAAATCGAATAGCTGGATATAGGAAATCCATCAGTGACATAGCCGCATTTGGTAATCCTGGTGTGTTGATAGTTTGTTTTAGGAATTTGGCATCCACTTCCACTCTAAAATGGATTCCCCAGAGGTCATTTCTTTGGGCTTTGAGTGCTTTGAATAGTCCTTTTAATTCGATTTGTGGCTGGGAATACTTGGTTTCAGCCTCGTTGTTGGTTACTGATCCAAAGACAATGGGGTGACGTCCATCTTCCAAGGTTTGATATTCGATCCAGCCTACTGCAATGATGGAGCTGTCCACTGCAAGTGTTACAAGGCCATAATCTGAGGTGCGTTCATCTTCTTTTAACACTCTGGCTATGTCGATGTTCAAGGATTTTCGAGCAGGAAGATTTGTGGAGGCTTCTTTTAGCTGATTCATGGCTTCTTCAGCTTGATCATTCCATTCGAATTCATTGGGAGTCTTCTTGGTGAGTAATGTGAGTGGTTTGGCTATCTTGGCAAATTGCCAAATCCAATTTCGAGCAACTCCAACTGTTCCTAGGAATCCGCAGGACTTGTGTCACATTTGTTGGGCACGGCCAGTTCTTTATTTTCATGATGATTCCATGGTGGGGTCTTCTTCCTTCCATTGAACAAACATTCCCCACAATGTGTATGAGAGGTGTCGTGAGTACGAGTTTCGATCCAGAGGCCTGTACATCCAGCTTCGATGAAGGTAGCGAATAATTCGTCAATCGACCTGAGCAAATTCCCATATGTAACGTCGAATCTTTGGGTTTTCAGAGATAGGTTCATCATTGTACCGCGTTTTTGGTCCTTTTCCTGCCACATCATCCACAAAGGCTTCGGCTCTATCTGGGATCATAGGCCTGATCATGTGTGTAACTGTTTTCATGAATTCTTGCATGGAGTTCGTGTATCCTTGGGGCAGCATTGTGAGCTTTACAGGACCCAATGGTGAATCGCTTGTCGTGAGTTCTTGGGATTCTTCTGCCAGTCGTCGTCCATCATATCCTGCATAGAGATCTGCGACAATATAGACCGAGTGTCCCACAAAGCTGTCTGCAAAGTCATTGATGTTTGGTGGCAATCCTGAGTCTTTAACTGAGACTGCGTTTAGGGGTTGTAAATCATGGACGATTCGAATGCCTCCTTTAGGTTTTGCTACTGCGAACATTTGGGAACGATAGGAGGACCACGATGTTTTGTACTTCCCAGCTGCCAATTGATCCTTGATCATCTTGATGAGTGTGGCGACAATAGCTTTTGGTGGATGAATAGGAGGCAGTTCCCATGGAATGTGAGGGACTGTTTCCATAACATAATCTGGGAAGTATTCTGTCTTGAAGATTCCTCGTTCAGATTCGTCAAATGCAAGACCCCTTTCCCTTTGAGCAACCACATAGAGCAGCAAGTCCAATTCTTCTTCTGAAAGGAAGTCATTGGGGATATTGTCGATTATCTTTTTGACACGTTCTGGGGTGAGCTTCTTGGTGTACTGGAAGTCCTTTCAAGCTGGGGGGATGCGTGGGGAGAATGAGAGGTGTTATCGATGGAAGATCCTTGTAGGGAAGACGAATGACTGGTTTTCGAGTAACTCCTAGGGGTATTGGATTTTTCTTCTTATCCACAGTCTTGTACTTTGTCTTCTTAGCATTCCTGATGACTTGGCCAATGTGATAGCTGAAGTTTTCCGCTTTTTGGGATATTTGTTGACAAGGGTTGGCTTCAATTTGTTGTAAACGTGCACAAGGTTGTCCTCAAGCTGATTTCCTGATGCTGCAGGAGGACGATTTCCAAGTTTCATGAAGATACCGTGCTGATATGCTTTCCTGTTTATGACAGCATCCATGAGGTACTTGTTCGTGCTTGGACTGAAATCTTTGTGCACGTTTCTGGGAGTCATAAGGCCTCTGACAATTCTCTGCCAAATATTGGAACAAATGGTGAGTTTCCTTGTAACGATTGGTCAGATGGGGTTGCCTCTGTGTGATAGTATTCATAATTTTGTGGTGGGGTTTTGGGTGCAGTTCAAACCAATGATACTCCATTTGTTTTATATTGATATTGCAGGCTGCACTGGACCTGGTTTGCTTGTATCTGGAGGCCATTCACTTGGTGGTATCACCACTGCTGCAAGAACAAGTTTGTCCTGTTCCTGGATTCGTTCATAAGGGCATGGAGAGAGACTGATGATCCTGATGGGTTCCCTTTTTCGTAGACTTGAATGTCCATTCCATGGATTCCGTTCGTAGCTCCTTTGTATTTGATCTGAGCACCAACTCCTACCAGCCAGGGTTGTCCAAGAAGTATGTCATGGCCTTCAAAGCTTCCCTTTTTGACAAAGAAGTGGTGATTGAATCGTATTCCTCCTATTTCGATTGGGACATTTGACAGCATCCAACTAGGGGTTCAGGTCCACTGTTGATTCCTTGCAATGACCAGTTTTGTCCATTGTAGTCTATTGGGATGTTTAACCTCTGCTGAACTTCCTGGGAGATGAGGTTTAATTCGGATCCAGTGTTGATCATGAGTACAACATCTTTAGTTCCATTTTGTCCTGTGGCCTTGGCTGCAATCTTTCCTGTGTCCATAGCAAATAAGGGGTTTGGTCCAAGGACTCCTACGAGATTTACTTGTGCTTGATGATGATTTTGCGACGATTGTTGTGGATATGGCTCTTCATCAAGGTCTTTGGTCATCATAAGATCGTAGTAGTCCTCCAATTCTGCTTCATCATCAGAGTCATAGTCAGAGGCTTCCATCATGGGAAAATGCGGTTTTAGAGTAGCATGATTGACTGTGAGTGGCTCTCGATGTTTAGGATTATATTTGTGTTTGAGTTTTAGTCCAGCTGCAAGTATTTTGGCAGGTCCATGGGCTGTTCCAAGGAAGTCTCCAAGAGTTATTTCGACTGTTTGGTTTAGCACCTTCTTTGCTATCTCCTTGTCTTCACAGGCATCCTGAAAGTCCATGGTAAAACGATATGTTGGAGGATTCTTGGGGATTCGTTTTTCTGGTCGAGCTATTTCGATGTCTATCATTTCTTCTTGGGGATTGGTTTGGGGAGGATGAGGTCTTTGATGAGCAGGTTTCTCTGCAGCAGGTTCATTCAGAACTGAGGAAGGCAGTATTCCAGGTGGATAACTTGATCGTGGAGGATTTTCTGGACCTGGTTGTGCTGGTTCTGGGTTCATTGGTAATGAGTCTGGCTGGTTAACAGGAGGTTTGTCTTGCATTGGGCCGCGCAGAGGCACATCAACATACATTCAATTTTTAGGATGTTGATTGGTTCTATCTCCCATTGGGTTATGACGATAATCAGGTTTGTTCATCTTGGCAGCTGGCGCAGATATAAAGGGGCCTGCTGCTATTGTATATGAGTGTGTTGTGAAGGGAGAGCGTCCATTTTTGTTGACAATACTGATTGCTCCAGTGGTTCGTTGATGAGGAGATTCCTCTCTAATCCATTTGATGTTGTCCACGATGGCTTGTTTGATTCCTCCCTTTCCTGCTATTCCTCGTGGCAATTGGGTGTCATCCATCTTCACAAGCCTTCCTTCAATAGAGTACTTGATGATGCCCTGTCGAACCATAGCCTGAGCATCTGGGCAGTTCTTCATTCCAACGTTATGTGCTCCAGTCTTGTCACAGAACCAACAGAGAGTTGCACCAGCAGACATGTTGGGACCTTGGGTACGATTAGGTCTGAGTGGCTGATTGTTTGGATAGGTAGCTGGACTTCCTTGTATCCATGTTTCTGGATGGGTGGGCTGCATATAAGGACTAGGAGTTTGCCCATTCTGCTGTGACTGTGCCATGTAGATTTTCATTTCGTTGAAGGATTGTGTGAGGTCGCTGATTTGTTCTGTCACATTGCGAAGTGATGGGATGACTATAGGCTTTGATTTGGTGGAGACTTTTTAATGGTGGAAGGTGATATGGCCACTGGTTCTTCTTCACTTTCGCTATCAGAGCTGCTGTCTTCCTCTGCACTTTCTGAGGCTTCTGATTCATCTGAGGAGTCGCTATATCTGCCGCGTGATTTGTAATAACTGATCCTAGGTTTAGACTTCTTGGCCTTTGTTGTGGTTCATGGTCTATCCTTGTTGAGATGTCTGAAGTTGTAATAGAGATCCTCTTTGAGTATAGTCTTCATAGTGTCATAGGCTGTTGTGCAGTCCAAAGGTTTTGTGTTGTTGAATCCTGGGACATACTATTTGTACCTGGCCACATTGCCGACCCCTAACAATTGCCATTAAGCCTCCAGAACCTTTAAATCTTCTCCTTTACACTCCAAATTTGTAGGGTGTGTGTGTCTAGCATATATCTAGGACTGTATGCAAAGAAAAGTGAAAAAAGCATGGAGTTGCACCCTGTGGGGGCCAATTATAGCTAAGAATATGAAGAATTTGTAACTTTTCAATAATTAAAAATCTATTCACAACTCCTATGACCTCTCCACATTATTCAAAGTACTTGGAAAGTGTGGGGGAGGGTATAAGGTGTTCTTGAGTGGAATATTGGCTCTCCTGAAGCCATGGTTCAGCCCTGGAGGTGATCATATCACCAAGATTTTGATCTGCTTTTGCAAAAACAAGCCACAACAAGTAAACAACCCCACTACCTTATACTACTATACTATGGGTAGGAAAACAGCCTCTAAATGCCAGCACTGGACCGAGGAAGAAATGCAGAAGGCTATTGTTGACTATAGGGCAGGCCTATACCCTAATGCCACTGCCACTGCCAATGCCTTCGGTATCCCCCTCGGACATTTCGATGGCATATCACACATGGTGATGATTCATCAAAATGGAAGGCAAAGGCCAGCCACCAGCTTCTTACTCCTGCACAGGTGACTATGTACCTCATTATATTATATACTGTTTAAACACCCTCATTACTTCCAGGAGAAAGCCATGCTGGACTGGATCACACATCTTGGTCTTCTTGCACAACCAATGGAGCACTGCACCATTGGGCCATATGTTAAGGATATCTGTGGCACCTTCCCTGGCAAGAATTGGTTAGCGCGCTTCCTGGAGCGCAACAAGGATGCTGTCAGGTATTGCCGGACTGCTGCATTGGATCCTAAACGTGCCCGTTCGTTCAACTACACTACTGTACACGATTATTTTGATAAACTGAAGACAATTTTGGAGGAACACACTATTCCTTGGGAAAATGTCTATAATATGGACAAGAAAGGTTGTCAGCTGGGTGGAGGTCACAAGGGCCATCAGCGAAAATACCTTTTTGGTCATAACTCCCGTGAGCGATACCGTATCCGCGACACAAACCTTGAGCTTGTCACTGTTGTTGAATGTGTCAGTGCTGATGGACATGCAATCAAACCATATATCATCTTCAAAGGGAAGCAGCTCTGCCAAGCTTGGTTTGAAGCATCAGGGGTTGAGAGGGCTGCTGGGTATGGCCAGTCAATCTCAGCAGCATATCAGCCTAACAGGTTTCATTTCAGTATCGGTGTCTCTGAGAATGGCTGGATTGATAATGATCATTGCGAGAAATGGCTTGAAGTTGCCTTCCTGCCTCAAGCCTGAGCAAGGAACACGTCTGGCAAACAAATCCTTTTGATCTGTGATGGACATGGATCACACATAGCGCAAAATCTTCTTCTCAAGGCACACAAAGACAGTGTCTTTGTCTTTTGCTTACCACCACACTGTACACACCATCTTCAGCCTCTCGATGTTGGGATCTTTGGTCCATTTCAAACTGCCTTTGCGGGCAAAGTGGATGAGTTTGTGGAAGCACACAACACAGGTCTCACCAAGGCTGGATTTGTTGCAATATATTTGGATGCACACAATAAAGCCTTTACTCAAACTACAATCAGTAGTGCATTCTGCAAATGCGGAATCAACCCATTCAACCCTGATATCTTCCCCAAGGCCAGTTTCGCACTGAGTCAGGCCACATCTACCATATCTTCATGTCATCTACCACCTACGTTCCCAATTGACATGGAAGAGTGGGACCTGCAGTCAGCTGGTCATAATACAGACCCTGACTTGGATCCAGACACCTCTGGTGACTTGGATTCCGATGTCAGTGCCCCAAATTTCACGAGTCAGCTATCTGTCTGTACACTGACCCTATCCCAGGAGGATGATCAAATACATGATGCTCACCAACACAAAACCTCGGTCTCTCCTCCTTTGACAACCATCCCACAACACATCTCTTCAAGCCTATCCAAAGAGAGGCTTATTACAATTGCACTCACATTGCACAATGAGAAGGAAGCTGCCAAAGCCGAGGCTGACAGTGCAAAGGCTCATGCCGCCATTGTTGGCCGAAAGTATAGTCAGCTTCAGCAACAAATCCATGCAAAGGAGAATGCACCCAAAACCTCTCAAAAATCCTTCACAACCACTGCTTGCATTATGAATACATCTGAAGCTCTTGATCGGATCAAGGCAGACAAGGTTGCTAGTGCTGTTGAGGCTGCCGAAAAAGACGAAGTAAAGCATCGGAAAGCCGAGAATGCAGAGAGAGTGCATGAAGAGAAGGTGAAGAAGGTGGTCTACAGGTCTGTGAAGGCAGTGGCAAAATACTTCTGGGACCATGAAGCCAAGGTGGAGAAGGCAGCAGAGAAGGCCTGGAAAACCCACCTTGCGGAGGAGGCAAAGCTGTCTCTGGCAGCCAAAAAAGAACTTGCTTGGCAGGAATGGGAGCATGCCAAAGCCGAGAAAAAGGCATTACAGGATGCCACTAAAGCCTCCCAGGAGCTTGCCTCTAAGGGAAAAAGGAAGCATACCTACGGGTCCACGGGCGAGGACAAGGAAAATGAACTCACCAAAGATGATTGTAGCATGCCTTCACCAAAGCAACTCCGCACCTCATCTCCCCCACCAAGCATCATGGGCACATCCCATGCACCCCCCTATCACCATCCACGCCCACGCCCGGCATGGGGTGAGGCATCTGCACCTGCAGACTATCAATATGCGGTTGGGAACCAAAAAAACTTACAATACTCAACACAAACAGTACCTGCACTCTATCCAGGCCCTCCACCACCCTTGGTCATGCAAGGTACAGAGGCTGGAGTGTCCAGCAGCCCAGAGGTTACGTCGGCAGTGGTTGAAATGTGGCAAGAACATCACGGCAATTGTTACTCATCATTCTAGGTATCCTCTCAATGCATGAAGCCCCACAATGAGAACACTGCCAAGGTCCAAGATGAACCACAGACCTGTGCAGCCACCTGCAACCCAATACGAACACCCCTGGGTCAATACTGAACCTGAGAACAAAGCCCCCAAGTCCCTGCAACTTACACAATGGGAGGCAAAGCACGGTACCACACACCCACCAAAGTGGGTGTGTGGTACTCTAAGGTGAGTCTCCTGTAAGTATAGGTACAATGGCGCCAAAAGAGCAGCAAGAGCAGCTCTTTTGGCACAGTCCCTCCATCTTCTAATACTAATCTATTATTCATTATTAGGCACCCTCCCTTTATGAAAACCTGCCTGACTGGAACATGATGAAGCCCCACATGAAGTATGGATGTGCACAGCCATGTCAGACCCCAATCCCCAAGCAACCTGTGCAATATGCAACAATGGAGGGAATGTAGTACCACATGCCCGCTGCAGTGGGTGTGTGGTACTATCAGGTGAGTATTCATCATCATGTACACAGCGGCACCAAAAGAGCAGCCTCTGCTGCTCTTTTGGTGCTGCTTCCTTTTTGTTTTTTACTAACACATTGTTTGGTTATTATTCTAGGGTGCCTCCCTACACAGCAACCCATCTGATGAGAACATGGATGATACCCTATGTGAATATGGACAAGGCCCCACCTGAAATACAGACATGCACAGCCACCTGGGCAAGTGCTACAAAATCAAACCCTGGAATGCCTGCGAAATGAAGGCCCCTGCAGTATATGCATGCAAAGTTCTTGTATCTTGCAAGAACTTTTAGCTGGTACGTGATCTGTCATCTTTTCAGTGTAATCCCTACCTGTGGGGAGCAGATTTGGTGGATATATCCATCCAATATTCAGTATATACATTATAATTATGTAATTATGGATTCAATAAATATAATAATATCCCATTATGGGATTTTAGGAATTACCTAATGAGATGATATATCACTACAGGGATTGTAACCTTACTGACAGGATGTAAGCTTTTTTTCAGCAAGTTACAGCTGATGATATATCCTTAGTAACAGACATGGCTGCTCTGACAATTCTGATGTGGTCCTCCTGAAACCGGCCGCCTTCCAGGCACAAGCCACTGACTCCCTGGAGGTCATTACAGTCGAAGGGCCCAGCTGGAGTCTGATGGCACGGATTAAAAGGGCAATGGAGATCGACAATAAAGTAGTCCAGATCATTAAGGAGCTGAGTGGGGATGGACTGAAGGCACACCTCAAGGATTGGGAACTCCATGGCTCCACGGTTCTCTACCAAGGCCATGTATACATCCCATTGGACCCCAAACTCCATCATGACCTCATGCATGAGCACCATGATACCCCAACCATGGGTCACCCTGGATGGTGGAAGACATACAAGCTGGTGTCCCACCACTACTGGTGGCCAGGGATGTCTTGATACATTGTGACCTATGTCTCTGCCTGTGACACTTGCAACTGGACAAAAATATTCCCCTCCAAGCCACCTGGAACACTCCACCCCAACCCTGTGCCGGACTGTCAATGGCAGGTCATATCCATGGACATGATCATGGAACTCCCGGAATCACATGGATTTGACAGCATGATGATCATCGTCAATTGGTTATCCAAATGAATCCATGCAATGCCCACAACCACCACAGTTGATTCTGCTGGGGTCACCCATCTGTTCTGAGACAATGTGTGGAGACATCATGGCCTTCCAGAAACCATCATCAGCGACTGAGGCACCACCTTCACTTCCAAGTTCATGAAGGAACTGAACTGACTCCTTGGCATTAAGGCAAATTTCTCAACAACATTCCACCCCCAGACGGATGGACAGATGGAGTGCGTTGTTGGAGGGATAAATCCCTACACCATAGAATCCTCATCCTCGGCCCATTTTCCTTATGAACGAATCAATTATATGTCACTGTGCTCATTTAAATTTATCATCATTCATTTATTCAAGAAATCAATTGGATTCCTACCCCTTTCCAACCCATAATATTGCCTCATTCCTTTACCATGTCCACTAGTCAATTTATTGACTATCCGTTGGACTTCAACAGTCCTCATCAAAAAGGGGCAGTTTATGCCCTACTTCAAGTCCATTTTCTTTGGACAAGGCAATTCAACTTGCCATTCTTCCTCAAGACTGTATGGCTTGTCTGTTCTTCCAAACCATCCTACTGCCTTAAGGGTGATGGATTGTGATTATGTAATGACATGGACTGGGCCTAGTTCTGATTCTGGACTCGCAGATTCGTCACATGATCCAGATAGGGGCTGCACTACTCTGAAGGAGTATTTTTCGAATTTCTCCGTCATTTTTGATCGAATCGACTCGAAACGACTGCACCCAGAAAGATACGAATTGTACCTATTGAAAGGTACCAAACACAAAACAAACGAATAAAAAATGCGGTCCCTGTAACAATATCTTGCCATGATTCATACTCTGAAGGAGTATTTCTTGATTTTCGAAGCCAATTCTTATCAGATTTGTTGCGAGTACCACGCCCTAAAAGCTGTTGAAAATGTGCATCAAACGGTACCAAGGGAAAAACGAGCAGATGCGAACTCCACTTTTCACAAGACAACTCCCTCCCCATGACTCCCCCTTTGCTCCACCATTCAAAATAGCGAATTACTTCCGGCCCTCTTATGTCCGATGGAGGAGACCCTGAGGGCGACCTATTCCACTTTTCCTTAAGGGAACTTGTCCAGGTTTGAAGGAGGAATAGCATGTAATGTGTCAATCTTCCCTTTTATCTTGAAATGGGAATATCTCCATCAGTTTTGAAGATTTTAACTTCATTTCTTTTTCTCCATGTGTCCCTTAAGTCCAACTTTTTCACTTTGTGTTGAGTCAAAGTCTGGATTGTATATTAGGTGCAGCTAGCACACAAATTCATTAGTTCTCCCCCTCCCTCCAGTTTGAAGCTCCTTGAACAGCTGCTGGTCCCTGGGTGATTTCTCACTACAAAAAGAAAATTCTAACTACACTTTGACGAAGGTCTCAAGAAGAGATTCTTAGTGTGTGGTAATTTGACTGAAACACACATTCTCACTTAATTGCTTGGGCTTTGTTGGCTCACTGCAATTTCCCCTATTCAAAAGACCTTCCCCCACTCAAACCTGAACAACCAGATTAGATCAGTGATCCCCTCATTCATCCCTGGCTCAACATCATGGACAGTGGTTGGATTGGTTTAATAACCATCCTCCTTACAGCATCAATCAGGAAATTGAGCAATACCTCCAGATCTTTGTTAACCACTGGCAGAATGACTGGGTGGAATGGCTCCCTATCGTGGAATTCGCATATAACAACTGTGTGCACTCCTCTACATGCCAGACCCCATTCCGGCTGGACTCTGGACAGGACTCCTGCCTTGGCATTGAACCAGTCCGTGCCAGGACAATTGAAGCTGCCTCGGACTTCATCACTCGGATGCAGAAGGCTATGGATGAAGCCCAGGCCACCTTACAGAAAGCCACAGAAGACATGGCATGCTTCTATGATGCCCACCACACGGATGCTCCAGAATACACAATTGGCAACCAAGTTTGGCTAGATGCATGCGACATCTCCACTGACTGCCCCACCAAAAAACTCCCCAACAAATGGCTTGGGCCCTATAAGGTTGATAAAGTCATCTCCCACTCTGCCATCCATCTCAAACTCCCTGCCTCCATGCACATCCACCCAGTGTTCCATGTGTCCAAACTCTGCCCCTTCTGACCAGACCCAATCACAGAGTGCACAGCTCACCCCCCACCACCTCCAATCTTACAAGGAGGTGAAGAGGAGTATGAAGTCGAGTGAATCGAGAATTCCAGGTATTTCCACTGGAGACTCCAGTAGTGAAGTGGAAAGGGTACCTGGCTTCTGACAATGAGTGGGTCCCTGAAGCCAACCTGGAAAACACCCCAGAGGCTGTTCAGGAATTCCACTGGACTCATCCAGAGGCCCTGAGACACATTAATGCCTTGGAGTTTGCATCCATACCATTCAGGACCACCCAGTTCCTTATGGAATCTCCAATGGACCTCCTGGACTGGTCGACGCATTGATGGATTCAAGGAACAATGTATTTACAATGAGGAAAAAGCAACAAGGGAGGAGAGGACAGAACAACAACTTGGACTACTCATTGCCCTCACCCTCATCATCATTGTCTTCCTCATCCATGTCATCATCATCCTCATCATCATCATCATCATTACCACCTTTGCTTTCCATTATGATGATGGGCTCCTCTGTACACTGACACTTGACCCCACATCCAGATGACAGACCCCCACCCAAGGCCAGCTCAACCATTCCAGACCTGATCCCCATCCATTCTGGACTTGGGACTGAAGGTCGAGAAACCACCTGGTGAGGGACCAAGTGCCAGGTGATGGCCTGGAGGGAGTCTTGCATCTCCCCCACTGACAACGCCATATCCACCACGGCCTGGGCCTGCTTCTCCAATGCCTTGGCCAACTGTTTGTGTGCAAGTGTGCTTTGCTCTGTGGCTACTGCCAGTTGGAGCTGGACGTCCACTGCGGGAGCACAACCATGGCCCCAACCTGCTGATGGTTCAGCTCCAGATGCCCCTTCATTGCCCAGCATGCATTGAACTTTCACCATGAAGCATGGCTGGCATGCCTGCGCTCCTGGCTTGTCCTGGGGGACACAAGAGATCTGGTGCTGAATACAGCAGATGCACATGGTGGACCTGGAGGATATTGTTACCAAGTAAGCAGAACTTCAATAGGACATGGACTCACAGCTGGTTTGCAGAGTCCTCCTGGACCCTTCTTGCAGTAGCCTCCACAGTAGCCTTAGCCTCTGTGGCCACCTTAGCCTCCACAGCCACCTTGGCCTCCACAGCTGCCTTGCAACATGCTGCCTCAGCCACCTTCCACTTCACCTCCTCCTTCTGCTCCTCTGCAATCCTGGCCTCCTCCTCCTGTGCCTCCTTTAATGCCTGCACAGCCTCTTCATGGCGGAGACAAGCTTCTTCAAACAGAGAATGATTATTGCCCAACTTGTTATGTGGCACAAAAACTCTGGATGTTTCCATCACCTTGGTCAGTCATCTAAGCCTACCTAGTTAGGTACCACTTCCAGGGCAGATAATGGTACCTAAGTAGGTCCCATCACTATTTTGGCTGAAATGGCCAAAAATTGGCTGAAACTGGGACTTAGAGGATCAAGCCTTAGACTTACATGACCTTGAGCTATGCAGGCTTATCACAGTTAATCACCATTATTATTATTATATTCCCTCTGGTGTCCCATTTATAATTATTTTCATTATGATCATACATACCCGGGTGGGGGCAGTATTTGTTCAGCAGTCTCATCTTTTGTTCTTATTAACTTATGTACATGTATTTATTTTATTTAAAAATTCAATAAAAAAAGACCACACCCTAGCAGGTGTGGTACTGTCCGTTGCTTCCTCAGAAGTTCAGATGGGGGGTCACCCGGTGTTCAGACACGGGTTCAGGGGACACACTGCTGGGGTGTCGGGTGGTGTCTATTGCACGAGAATCTAGGAAAATATAATTAAATATAAGTTAAAAATTCAAAAAAAAAACATACTTAGTAGCACCACACACCCACCCTAAGGGGTGTGTGGTGCTTTCCATTGCTTGATCAGGGGTTCGGCCGGCTCATCGGTGGCCATTGGGGGGGGGGTGAGGCTCGGCGGTTCACCATTGGGCGGGTCGTTTGGATGGGTTGCGGGTCGTCATTGGGGTGGGTCATCATTTCAGGAGCTTCTAAAATAATCATACACATTAGTGAAAAAAATTCAAAGTGACGCAAAAGGAGCAGCTTGTGCTGCTCCTTTTGTGTCACTGTATGTATAGAAAATTTCAAAAAAGTACCTTGTGGTATCCCACACCTGCCAAGGCAGGTGTGGGGTACTCATTTTGGCACAGTCACATCATTTGCGTATGGGGCTGGTTGGCAACTGGTTTGTTTTGCGGGTGTGGTCTGGCCTGTTCTCTTTCGCCAGTTTGCTGGTCAGGTGTGGTGAGTTCCATTGGAACTCTGTGGTTCTGCGTCATGTTTTCGATTCGTTACTGTTCACAGGTTTTGTTTGGCAGGGTCGTGGCTCTTGATTATTCCTTGGCTGGTTGTCGTTGGCGGGTTTCGTTCGCACTTGTTTTGGGGGGCGTTCGTTTGGTGGGTCTTCATGTTGCTGTTTGTGGTTCAGACGATAGCCTAGAATAATAAATAATGTTAGCTAAAAATTGAAATCAGCACAAAAAGAGCAGCATCTGCTGCTCTTTTTGTGCTGGTCAGGGTACAGTTACCTTATATAAAACCACACACCCGCCACAGCTGCGGCGGGTGTGTGGTTGGCATGGCCACTCGTTCAGCACGTAGCCACCTCTTGCATTTGCATCGCATTGGGTTTTTGCTTGGCTTGGTTTTGTTTGGCGCCATTTCATTTGGCATGGGTTCATTTGGTGCAGGTTTGTGTTTGGCGTGTTTTGGGTTCACGTGTTGCTGTTTGGGCCCCACCAGTCGGGTCTCATCGTTTGGCATGGTCTCGTTTGGGGCCTGGGACCAGGCCATCACCTAGAAAAATTAAAGCAGTCAGTAGAGACATTGAAAGCAGCACAAAAAGAGCAGCTTTCACTGCTCTTTTTGTGCCATTGGTGCATTACATACCAAGCATAGAACCACACACCCGCTACTGTGGGTGTGTGGTTCATCTCCTCATGTGGCGCGTCATCATTTGCGGATCCCGTTTGCAGACGCATGATTGTTCTGGGGGGGTTGCTTTGCACATCCTCATTTGTGGCGATACCTAAAATATTATTAGTTAAAAAATTAAAAGCAACACAAAAAGAGCAGCTTTCGCTGCTCTTTTTGCATCATGTTTGGGGGTACACTATGCACCTTGTATAGAACCACACACCTGCTACTGCAGGTGTGTGGCTCTTCTCTTCATGGCACATTGTCATTCATGGGGGTGTTGTTGTTCCAGGGGGGGGCTTGTTTCGTGGGTGTTCATTTTGACAATACCTAGAATAAAAAATAATTAGTTAAAAAATTAAAAGTGATGCAAAAAGAGCAGCTTTCACTGCTCTTTTGTGTCATTAGGGGTATATACCAAGTATACCAAGTATAGAACCACACACCTGCTACTGCAGGTGTGTGGTTCATCTCTTTGTGTGGCATGTCATTCGTGGATCCCCTTTGCGGGTGTGTTGGGGTTGGTTCGTGGGTCTTCATTTGTGGCAATACCTAGAATAAAATATTATTAGTTAAAAAATGTAAAACAACACAAAACACTACTCTTTTTGCACTATTGTAGGTACTGAGACAAAACTTACCTTATGACCACACACCTGCTGATGTGGGTGTGTGGTCATGTGCTGTTGCTGCTGTTGCTGCTGCTGCTGCTGCTGTTGCTGTTGCTATTGTTGCTGTTGCTGTTGTGTTGTGGTCGTGCGGTCACCTTTCTGTTGCTTGGTGTGGCTGCATAGTTGTGAAATTCAATGCTGGCAATTGCTGATACTCAAGAGGTGCCCAAGTGCTGGCCCTGCAAGCATAGTACACAATAGTAGCAACCATGTATATGTGAAATAAATAATATATAATAAATACTTGTCCAGGAACATCCGAAGAAGACAGTGATATTGAGTCAGAGCTCAATAAGGCATGAGATGGCTACTTGCAGAGTGAATTGGGCCAATTGTGATGCATAGAAGTGGCCCAATTCACTCTGCAAGTAGCCATCTCATGCCTTATTGAGCTCTGACTCAATATCACTGTCTTCTTCAGATGTTCCTGGACAAGTATTTATTATATATTATTTATTTCACATATACATGGTTGCTACTATTGTGTCCTGTGCTTGCAGGGCCAGCACTTGGGCACCTCTTGAGTATTGGCAATTGCCAGCATTGATTGCTTCCCATCTCCGCAACCACAACAAGCAACTGCCCGAAAAGGCAAGCGTGTGACCACACACCCACTGCTGTGGGTGTGTGGTCACAAGGTGAGTGTTTTTCCTAGTAGATACAATGGCACAAAAAGAGCAGCGAAAGCTGCTCTTTTTGTGCTGCTTTGGAATTTTTTACTAACGCACCTTTATTTATTTTAGATTGAGGCCTCACCCAACACACAACGAGAACCCAAATGGGAATGCAACACGGCAGTGCCACACATGGGAATGCGACATGGCAGCACAATGCACGGGAACATGACATGGCAGTGCAACGCAACATGGCAGCGTGACGTATGGCAACGTGACATGGCAGCGCAACATACAGCAGCACAATACGGCAGCGCGACACACAACAACATGACACAGCAACATGCCAGCAATGTGATATATGGCCCTGCACCAAATGAGGACACGACCATGTCAAACGACATGCCAGGAATCACACACCCACCACAGCGGGTGTGTGGTTCCATATCAGGTGAGTTCCTCTACCCCACTACCTACAGCCATGCAAAAGAGCAGTGAAAGCTGCTCTTTTTGCATGGTGTTTAATTGTTAACTAATTTATAACCTTCTATTATAGGTCTTTACTTCTCGCACCAACAAATACCGATGCAACCCCCCCCTCCTGACCCCACCTATCAACACCTGAATGACAGGGTCCTGGGGGGTCCCACACAAACCGCTGTACATGCACCTGAGTACGGTCCCAGTACCCCACACCTGCTGCAGCAGGTGTGGGGTACTACAAGGTATTTTTTATTCTTTTATTTCTTATTCTTGTGGCACAAAAAGAGCAGTGTATGCTGCTCTTTTTGCACTGCATTCATTTTTTACTAACCTATTATTATTTCTCTAGATCCTGGCCAGAACCCACGCAAACCCCTGACCATAAACCCATGGAACAACATGCCACAAATGAAACCCGCAAATGACATACTGCGAATGAAACCCACAAACAAGCCCCCACAAACGAAAACTGCAGGGAGGACCCATACAACCTGCCGTATGTATGAGCCGGAGTACATGCTCCCAGTACCCCACACTCTCACAGCAAGTGTGGGGTACTACAAAGGTATGTCTCTTTTATTTTTTTTATTTCTTATTCTTGTGGTGCAAAAAGAGCAGCATAGGCTGCTCTTTTTGCACTGCATTACTGTTCTACTAACATTTCATTATTTATTTCTCTAGGTTCTGAACCAGAACCCCCGCGAGCCCCCAAGCAGAACCCACTGAATGAGACATGGCAAACAATTACCATGAATGAAGGCCCGCAAATGAAGACTGACCCCTTCAAGGGTGCACCCAAATGGAACCAGCCCTGACCAGGGCATATGAACCCCACCTGCTGTGGCGGGTGTGGTGGGTATATGCAGGTGCATGGCCTGCATGAACCATCCCCCCCCTGTGGTGGCAGACCCCAGGGGGGGGGGGGAATAATATGTATATAGCATAATATGTATATAATTATAGTAGTAATAATAATAATAATAAATAAATAAATAATCTAGCACAGCCATGGATTGGCTGAAATGAATCAGAATGGCCATATTTTGGCTGAATTTCGGCCATACTGTCTGGGGACCTATTAGGTACCATTGTCTGCCCTGAAAATGGTACCTAATTAGGTCCCCAATTTGACTGACCAGCCTGGTTTCCGTGGATTAATCCTTCCAGCCCGCTCAGGATGATCAGGCTTAAGAGGGGGGTAATGTCAGAGTTTGTCCATTTCCCGGTTAATTCTGGTTTTGTTTCTGGTTTGTTTCCAGTTTTGGTTCCAGCTTGTTTCCAATTTGTCCCTGCCTCCATTTCATTTCCCCTTCATTTCCTCATTTCCTTTACTTCCAGTTCCCACACACTTACCCCTGGCCCTGTCCCTGTTCCCTCCACTTTCCTGTCCCTTGCCCACTCCCCCTCTTGTGCCTGCCCCCCTGTAACCACCTCTCATTAAGCGATCAATCCCCCATAGTATAGGAACTATGTATAAGTAGTCCGGGGTGACATCCAGAGACTCAGCTTTGGTCTCTCAGGATTTCCGCTTCTACTCCAGACTACAGGTTAGCCTCACTGTACCCATTCCCTTAATGTTAATCTCAGGATTTCCTCTGTGGAAGGAATAACTGTCTAGTATCTGAAAATGTGAGTTTGAAAGTGCTCTGACCTTAGACCTTGATCAATGATCTGTTGGAGTGTTTAGGACAACCTTATCTTGCTACTGCCCAAAGATATCAACCATTCAACAAACAAAATAAAAAGTTTTCTACATGTCAAAAAATATGCTTATGTAACCAAGATTTGTAATCAAAAACCCGGACTCAAAAGTATGACAAAGCAATTTGTATGACTAAGCAAAAGATATGACTCAGCCTGATTTAGTCATCCGAATGTCCCACAACTGTGCCATTCCAAACATCACACAGACTTTGGTGCAGAAAAGTACACAGACATCCAAAAATACATATAAGGAATCGAATTTTGTAGTTTTAGGTAGCTTTTAGATAAGGCTCCCCTTGAAATAAAGTAGTTACAGACAAGAAATTCAAGTGGCCAAGTAACCGAAAGGCATACTCAGAGCAACAATGAGAAGTTGTAGATAGTTGTAGGACCCTCAGTGTAGGTGTTGCTAGACATCTAAGCAGGCTGGTCAGCCATATAGCCTTAGCTCAAAAGGAGTACCATTTTGACATGTTGTCTGGGCCTGAGAGGCTTAAATTGGGGTTGATGTCAAGTGATGATCAAAAACTGAATTTTGACCTCGGATGGATGGTTTTGACATCAAATTTGACATTAACCAATGTCTGGCCTCAACCTCAAAGACTTAACAAGATGGAGTTCAATGCAAGGGCTATACACATTAAAGGATAAGAATTCAAGTACATTAATCTTCACTACCTATGAGGGCTCTATATAGACATGACCAAGGGCCTCTACTTCACAATCCCAAGTGATTGTCTGGGGTGTTGTAAATATATTTCATAGATCCAGGTGAACAAGACAAATCCAACAAGCCCATGAACACCCAAGTGGGGCAAGATATGAGGGATATTGAGTGGGAGGGAGGAGGAGATGAGGAACAGTGAGACCAAAAATTGTCAGAACATCTTGAGAGTGGGGGTGTTGAAAAGCTGCAATTTGGGCACATAGAATGCACCCACACACAGCTTGAACAACAACCCCCTTCCTCCTGGGGGACCACATGAGGGCAGGGGGAGAGGATGGAGATAGTGAGATGAGGAATGATCAGATTGCTTTGTAAATAGGCGTGAATAATGTGGACAAACAGGACAAATCCAGCAAGCCTGAGAGCTCCTGAAATGGCCAATATTGGTCATCCCAGCTGCTGTTGAGTGGAAGGTGAAGTGAATGTGGTCATGGATTCGCTTGAGGTAGGCTTGTTGGACAGCTGAGATTTGGGCACACAGAATGTGCCCACACTCAGCCTTTCTGACAAAGCCATGGCCCTGGTGGGACCTGGGACTGTCCCATTTGAAGTACAGTGAGTGTTGAAACAGCGGACTCAACACCAGCAGTTGCCACAGTCAGCAAAGCGCCCATGTACACAGTTGTGCAGCAATCTTGCCAGCATTAATGTTGGTGATTCCATTGTCACATTGTGTTTTTCCTCTTTATGTCCATCTACCTATTTTGGTGTGCAGCATTACTGTGTATGCATATATGTATGTATACTGTACTCTTGTAACCAACTATTCCCAATTTTGGAGCATGACATAGAAATTTGCATCTGGGGCCCCCCCAGGACCATTCACAACTCAATGTGATGTGTGACATCAGGCAAATTCATTCATTCTTGGACATCTCAGCAATTAGGGGCATAGCCTCTCAACTGGTACTGGTCAAGCAGGAACAAAGATCTTATTGATTCTCATCACCTAGGCCATGTAAGGCTACTAGTACATGGGGCTCTTCCCTTGGGGTTCTCAATGAGTGTGACCATGCCCCCCAAAGGCAGTTTACACCTTGTGTGATGTGTGACAATGACCAGATTTGGTTCAATTCACAGGGGTGTGTGACTGTGTGACTGAATAGTTGGTCATAAGGTAGTATTAGCCTCCAGACCTCTTCCTCAGGTCTTTCCCCAATGTCTATTTCAATATGTACAGGACATGTACTGCCATTATGTACATTCCTGCAGCCATGGGGCAGGGACAATATTTTAAATGAGATATATATATATTAGAAGATGGGAGGCCACCAGCAGTAGTCAAGGCTCCACTGAGTGGTGAAGAAATGGACTTATTTATATTTTCTCAGAGACAATGGAGTGGCAGTTGCCCTCCACTCTGGGAGACCATCTGAATAACATGATTCCAGCAAGACCTGAATACTCAGGCATTGGGAGCAGATTCACTATGCCTATCACAACCAGGTTTGTTCTTTTCTCCACAACAAATGTTGCATCAGGCTCTAGTACAATCTGGATATGGGGATAGTATCCACCTTCAGTCATGTGAGCACATATCCTCAATGAGATCTGAGCCTTGTCACATGTCACACAATCCCATGAACTGAGTTTCAGAGATATGGGGAGGTCACCCAATATTACAGCACCCCTGGATCTGAGTGCCTCTATGCATTAGGAAATCCCCAATAGCTCTTACACTGGATTTCTGGATGTTCTTTTGAGTGCTCAATATTTAAAGAGAGAATGCTGAATTGTCATAAAGACCACAAGGCCCATGCACAGACAGCAGATGCTTTGAAAAGAAGGGCAGCCATCAAAAGACTTGTCTCACAGGATCATACCACTCTGTGGTGATCTCAAGAAACTCCAATCTAGGTCCCTTCTCATAGGGACAAAAAAATTCCCAAACCACTGGAGGTTTCTTCCATATTTGGCCTTGGGGATGCTGATGAGGTTTGGGAGGATGCTGGGCTGAATCTAGATGAAGAACACCTCCCAGCTTGGCTAGCAGATGAGCCAACCTGAAATGGTATCAAGGCAATGCATATTCATGACAGGGCAATTGAAGATATCTCCTACCTCAAAGACCAGCTGCAATCCCTAGTTGCTTGGCTCAAAGGAGAATGGAGGCAATTGGTCTTGCAATTGACAGATGCAAAGGTACAACTCCCTTATATTCCTCTTGTCCAAAGAATGCAAATCCCTCATGATGGCTTCCTGATCAAACAGATCCATCCCTCCTTTTTCAGCTTCAATGTCAACAGCAAACTGTAAATTTTCTTGGGACCAAGTGGTGCCAAAAGTTGCGCACCATTAGGCCAGAAGTTGGATTGGCCCCTGCACATATGGCTGGCTGCAGCAGCTGGAGATCATGAAGATGGAGGAGAGATAGAAGGCAAGGTGAATCAAGAAGAAGAGGAGTTTCAATTATTAGGTGGTGGAGGGTTGGAATTTGAGGCAGAGAACACAGAGGTTGATGACTTTGTTGTGGAGTGTTTGATAGATGAGGGGGAGAGTGTTGAGAATGAGGGCCAGAGGATAATATTGGGAAGAGTTTGATCTTGGTTGGGACCATTGGTAATAAAATTGACTTCAGTTGACAAATACTAGTGGGGGAGGATGTAGTCCAAATGACTGACTCATGACAGGATTGCATTCTTGGGATGAGAGCCTGGCATCATGGATACCAGGATGAGCATGGTTTGTGGAGGTCAAACCCATGGGTTGGATGACTTGATTCATGAGTCTTGGGATCAAACTCATGGGTTGGACTAGCTGACTCATGAGTTTGGGAGTCAAACTCATGGGTTGGATGATCCAACTCATGGTTTGGGGGTCAAACTCATGGATTGGATGACTTGGCTCATGAGTTCAGGGGTCAAACTCATGAGTTGGATGCCCTAACTCATGGGTTTGGGGGCAAAACTCATGGGATGGATGGTCCAACTCATGGGTTGGATGACCTGCCTCATGAGCCCAGGGCCCACACTCATGAGTTGGATGACCTAACTCATGGGTTTGGGGCCAAACCCATGGGTTGGATGATCCAACTCATGGGTTTGGGGGTCAAACTCATGGGTGAATGACCTGACTCATGGGTTGGAGGACCTGACTCATGGTTGGATGATCTGACTCATGACTTTTGGGGCACACTCATGGGTTTGATCATCTGACTCATGACTTCAGCAGTCAATCCCATGGGTTGGATGACCTGACCCATGAGTTTGGGGTCAACCTCATGAGTTGGATGACCTGACTCATGAGTTTGGGGGTCAACAC
>MU128949.1:1872-28201 GCA_014904985.1 Hydnum rufescens UP504 | reverse complement strand
GTATTCAATATTGAGCACTCAAAAGAACATCCAGAAATCCAGTGTAAGAGCTATTGGGGATTTCCTAATGCATAGAGGCACTCAGATCCAGGGGTGCTTTAATATTGGGTGACCTCCCCATATATCTTGAAACTCAGTTCATGGGATTGTGTGACATGTGACAAGGCTTGGATCTCATTGAGGATATGTGCTCACATGACTGAAGGTGGATACTATCCCCATATCCAGATTGTACTAGCCCTGATACAACATTTGTTGTGGAGAAAAGAACAAACCTGGTTGTGATAGGCAAGTGAATCTGCTCCCAATGCCTGAGTATTCAGGTCTTGCTGGAATCATGTTATTCAGATGGTCTCCCAGAGTGGAGGGCAACTGCACTCCATTGTCTCTGAGAAATATAAATAAGTCCATTTCTTCACCACTCAGTGGAGCCTTGACTACTGCTGGTGGCCTCCCATCTTCTAATATATATATATCTCATTTAAAATATTGTCCCTGCCCCATGGCTGCAGGAATCTATAACAGAATGGACTTAGGTCAATGATTACCTCATCTTCAGGAGTTTTAACTTTGCTTAGCTCATCTGCGGAGTTTGAATTCAGCAGTTGGTTTCACACATGTGATCTGTGATGAGAGCCGAGGTGCCAAAAATTAGTGGTGTCACTCAGGTTTGAACCCTCAGCCTCTTAATGCCATTACAGCAACAGTGCATATTAACAGTTAAGTCAATACAACTGTACTAAAATAAGGAAATTAGAAGACTATGTACTGGCCCTTCTGAGTTCCGAGTGCCAAATAGACTTTTCCCTCTCACTCCCACAGGGCGGGTTGATCAAACATGGTGTTCTCCATCATCATATATAATAAATGGTGAAGATCCCAAGTTAAATTATTCAATCCAGAAGCATGGGAATAGTGAATTTTCATTCCTAACATAAAAAAGTCAATTGTGGATGGCCTCTTGCATGCCTTTCTGTGGTAGATTCAGATTCCCACTCCCAGTCTACTTTTCCTATCATGGAGGGAAAATATAAGAGAATGTAAGTCTAATTTACCTTAACTTCAACAACTTTTTACTGACTGTCTTGGTTGATTTCATTGACTTTTGGGGTGTTTTTTATTGACTTCCAGGGGTGTTTGATTGACTTTGGGGGTGTTTTTATTGACTTCTGGGGTGTTTGATTGACTTTGGGGGGTGTTTTTCATTGACTTCTGGTGTGTTTGATTGACTTGGGGGGTGTTTTTATTGACTTCTGGGGGGTGTTTGATTGATTTTGGGGGTGTTTTTTATTGACTTCTGGTGTTTGATTGATTGGGGGGTGTTTTTTATTGACTTCTGGGGGGTGTTTGATTGATTTTGGGGGGTGTTTTTTATTGACTTTGGGGGGTATTTTATTGACTTCTGGGGGGTTTTTTTGATTTGGGGGTGTTTTATTGACTTCTGGGGGGTATTTTTTATTGACTTGGGGGGTGTTTATTGACATGGGTTGGCTGCCCTGATGCATTGAGTTTGGGGTCAAACCCATGTGTCCGATGGGCTCACTCATGAGTTTGGGGTGACACTCATGGGTCTGGTGACTTGGCCCATGAGTTGGAGCACTTTAGGCATACTACTTTTGGGCCTTAGAGGTCACAACTGAAGAGTCCAGGGGGCACCTAAGAGGGGGGGTAAAAAGTCCATAATTCTGAGAATTCTGAAAATAAGTCCTGAGCATTTCCTTATTTGGGGGTCATTATATAGGCCCCATGGGAGCAATATTCTGGGAAATCATCCTTATGCCACAGAGCCTGCTCATAGCATAACAGATTTTGTCATATCTCCAAGATCTATCCTTCTATCTAAGAGAGTTTTGGATCAAACCATAGAAACTGTGCACTCTCATCCTGGGAAATGTACCCACAACCTCAGATATATTTTCCCATGTATCAACTTGGAACATACTCTTTGGGGCTCACATTGGCCCATTCTGAGAATAAATTTGCATTCTGGATGATTAACTTCATATCAGAAGGTTACACAAGAAATTACTGGATATTAATCCCCTTGGCTCCCATGATTACCAGATGGTCCTTGGGATACACAATGTATACAGAATACCCACCCCAATCTCAGATATTTGGAGTTCTCCTCAATTCTAGACTATTCACTCCTAATGTTCCCAGTTCTGAGGATAGGACTGGAGAATTGGGGAACATAAAGATGCTCCTGAGAAATCTGGTCTTGCAGACCTAGAAATAAAATAATCCCTCAACTTCCATTGTACTAACTCAAATATCCCAAAGCAGATCTCAGACTAGTGAATTTAGTCTTGGAAATGCATTAACTGCATTAGGATTGATGCAATAACCCCCAGTGGTCCTTGACTATCAATGTCAAATGTTGTTACTAAGGCTGAGGATTAGGGTGGGGTATAGAGGCCATACATAAAGTACTGAGAATGATGGCAATTGAGGCTGGGTTAAGTATACTGCCACTCTGAGATACCCCAATTAGTACATGAATCATTTTGCACATTGTGTAGTATCACCTTTAAATTCTCAAACTGTTCCAAGGTTAATAGCAGATAAACTGAGAATCACTCTCAAAAGATTGAGAAAAATAATGGGTCTCTGAACCTTCTGTGATAATATTCAGGGTGGCTTGTCCATTTTTTTCATCTTGGATCTATTCCTCAGAATTTATAGAGGTTTCCCAGCAGTAGGATATGTTGCTGAGAATTAGCCAGAACTCCTTCAAATTTACTTGGTCTATGTTATGTATATATTATGTCTGATGCAATGTATTGGGATTCCTCAGATACTTAGGAACTCCTCAGACATTGATGTAGTCTTCTGACACTCAGGAATTCCTTGGCCATCCATATATTTCTCAGACACCCATATATTCCTCAAACATCCATGTATTCTTCAGACATTCATAGATTTCTCAGGAATGGACCATGTATTCCTCAGACACCAGTGGATATATCTCCCCATTCCCCAGGAGTTTGTCCCCAGAAACCTTCAAATGGTATCTGTAAAGTGAATAAGAGATCTGATATCTCATGGATCAATCTGGCCAATCTCACATTCCCATCAGAGATCTTTGAGAATCCTCAGAGATATGAACATAGATCTGAGTGACACATCAGATATCTTGGAGGTGGGCAATTATATCCAGGATTCAATCTCAGATACCCATCAGAACTCTTTGAGACTCAGGGATATGAACATTTCTCAGAGGTAGAGGACATATATATCCAGCTGGAATCAAAAATTAGGAGTATCCTTGGATGCACAATGATGTACAACCCCCCAATTGTAGGTGCCTTCTCCCAATGTTTTTTAGTAGGAAACAAGTAAGCTGAATGACAGAGTCTAGACCTAGTGACAAGGAACTGGTCCTCATTACTGAGATAGGCATAGAAATAAAGTGCCAGATGGATTATGTGCATGAATAAAAAGTTTAGAGGTTGAGTCACAGGGGTTTGGAGTATGTAAGGATTTGAAGCCAAAAAGAACTCAGATGAGACCTATTACAATTTATTAAGCATCTTTGAATTTTCCCCTTGGATACTGAAGATTTACCATTTGTTGAGCTGTACTAGTTTCACTTTACTGGGTCAGGCTACTGAGGGCTGTGTCTTCCAATATTTAAGAAGCCTCCTTTTTTCTACTGTAGAGTGTTCTAGTATCTAAGGTGATCTTGAGTGAGGGAAAAATGTGGTATTGTCTTGGGATGGTGATTCTCTGCCTGAGATTCCCCCTCCTTGTAAACCTGACAGGAAGCCTCTATTATAAAGCATTTCTCTGTCTAGTTATAGAAGGATGGGAAATGAACCTATTATTCTCTAAAATGTTTTCTACCCTATAAATCAACTTATTAATCTTCCTCAATTCTGTTCACATTGTTACACTTGTTTTTTGAGCACAAAAAATTCTGCTTCCCAGTCCAATAAGAAAGAAAATCTTGGGGTGAACAAGATCTGAGAAGTGAGCACTGTTTATCAATGTGAAATTCATGTGCTTTTTTTCATCACAGTGGACATGATTAAAAGAGTAGGGAGGGGAGACACCAAATTTTGATAGGTCATGGAGTGTGATCACCCCTGAGAGCATCACATGCAAGGGACTGCTCACCAGCCCAGGGAAACAAGTTTTGACCTCTTAGGCTGGCTTTCACTATGCAGGAAGGGACCTAAGAGGTCCAGCACTGATATCCAGCAGCTCCTGCAATTGCCAGCACTCAGCTGCTATCAGGCTTTCTTCTAGCACCTGCTGGCATACTGAGAGCCAGCTGCTATATCATCAGAAGAGCTCTTCATAGGTCCTGATCTGTGGCTGTGTGGCTGTGCTTACAGCAGCAGCTGCTACCCTCAGAGCTAGCAGCTCTTATAATGAACAATAATCAGCTGCTATGTGCACATGCAGCTACTAAGACTCAGAGTCAGCACCTCCTATCCATCCCAAAGTAGCTGATATATCATCAGAAAAGCTGGTATGTGGCTGTGCTCCTAGCAGCTGCCATATGGCATGCAGCTGCTGAGGTTCAGAGCCAGCAGCTCCTATCACTTCTATAGCAGCTGATATATCATCTGGTATGTGGCTGTGCTCCTAGCAGCTGCTGGTATATTGAGAATGAGCAGCTCCAATAATGAACAGTAATCAGCTGCTATATGCATGCAGCTGCTGAGATTCAGAGCCAGCAGCTCCTATCACTTCTATAGCAGCTGATATAACATCCAAAGAGCTGCTCATAAGCTCTGCTGAGCCAATATGTGGCTGTGCTCCCAGCACCTCTGAGAGCCGGCAGCTCCTATAATGACCAATAATCAGCTGCTATATCAGCATGCAGCTACTGACATTTAGTGCCAGCAGCTCCTTTCCATTCCATAGCAGCTCCAATCTACTTCATAACTAGCTGATATACCTTAGGTTGAATGCACCTACTTGTAGTACAAAAAATCATGGGTGGGTGGGAGGGGGTTGAAGGTCCAGTGGTCTAAACTGCCAAAATCCCAGGCCCTACAATGAGGTCACAGGTTCAAATCCTGCCATTGGAACATTTCTGGTGACTAATCATACTTACAGCAGCACATGTAAGGTGATTATTCAGCAGCTCCCAACCAGGGGTAGACATACACCCAGCCAATTCCAACCCTAACCCTAAACCCCAACCCCTAACACTCCCCAACCATCAACTATACTACTAGACATGGGGGTAGATGTTCCCAACCTGTACCATGTGAACTCCAACCCTCAACATGTAGCTGCTGTGGGACAAGCAGCTGCTGTGGGGGGGGACGTTCCCAACCTGTACCATGTCAACTCCAACCCCCAACAACCCCAATCCAACCCTAACCCTAACCCCCCAACAGTCCCCAACCCTCAACAAGCAGCTGCTAGGAGACAAGCAGCTGATGGGAGCCAAGCAGCTGATGGGAGCCAAGCAGCTGATGGGAGACAAGCAGCTGCTGGGAGCCAAGCAGCTGCTGGGAGCCAAGCAGCTGCTGGGAGCCAAGCAGCTGCTGGGAGCCAAGCAGCTGCTGGGAGCCAAGCAGCTGCTGGGAGCCAAGCAGCTGCTGGGAGCCAAGCAGCTGCTAGGAGACAAGCAGCTGCTGTGAAATGAGCAGCTGCTGTGAGTTGAGCAGCTCCTGAATGGAGAAATGAGCAACTCAAGATATCAATAATAGTAGCTGCTGTAGGAGGAGCTGCTCCTTGGGCCATTAACAGCAACTACAGGAAGATGAGCAGCTCTGATTCTCTATGGGATGGAGTTCCAGGGCAGCTACAATAGTATTAACTGCCTGTGAGCAGCTCCAATACTGCCTTAAAGCAGCTGCAATAAACAGATTACTGCACTGCAGGAGCTTCTATGCATGAATCCAGGAGCTCCAATGGACAATAAAATGAGGCTCCATGAGCTACCCTAGGGTCAGACACTGTGAGCAGCCTCTGTAGGCATTGTGGTTACTTAGCAGTCTGAGACCTCTTAGGTCCCTTCCTGCATAGTGGAAGCCAGCCTAAGAGGTCCAAAGTAGTGTCCCTATTGTGCTGCTCACTCACTTGCAGAGGGGTCTCAGGGATTTAGCTGAAGGAGCCATTAAACCTGGCTACAGCAGGGCAAGGATGCCAAGGAGAATAAATTATTTTTGCCATAGCATGACCAGACACTCAGAGTGTTCACATTCTCTGTTCAGGTTTCAAGAAATTTTGGTGATTGTCCAACTTCTTTTGACATGGGTAACCCAAAAAACAAATTTGCTGAATCCAAATAGCCCAACCCAAAGAGAATTGAGGAAAACTACTGTTCTCAGAAATTAGTACTCCCTTCCCAAAATAAATCTATCATTCTCCCATTTTTGGAAGGGTGCAGCATTTCAGGGACACATCAGTCAGCCAGTTATGACACCTATATTAGGTGGGAAAATGAGGCATTTTTAATACCTAACTAGGTCCCAAGCAATATGGGACCATAATTGGGCCCACCTTGGGGCCTCTCCACCCAGTCCCTGATACCCATTTGGGCCCAACTTGGGCTCAACTTGGGTCCAACTAGGGGTGCCACCACTAGCTGACTGAGGCAGACTGCACATTGAGAGTTGGACTGTTGGGATGCCCATTCATGGGTGGGAAAATTTTTCCTTATTGGGAAATCACATATTTGTTCAGTTCACACTGTTCATCATGCTCTGCTACTGGGCTTTGTTTGCTAGCAATTGGAACAGTAACACTGTATTTCTTGCTATTCTACCACAAACAATTAACTAAAAAGGAAAAAATATAATAATGAATTTAGAAGAAAAATGTTGTGTCTGGTGCCTACAGGCACCAGGCAGCATGGTCAGAGGGTGTAAAATCTTAGAGGTAAGCTGGGAGCCCATGCACACAACATTATGTGCACATGGGCAGTCTTGGTCTTTGGTTGTGCACAGCCCTAAGACCCACAATCATTGGCAAGGGCAACAGGATTGCTGTCCTTGCATTGCAGATGAATCATCAGTATTTGCATTGGGGGTGCATAGGGATAATTCTAGTATCAAAATAATTAGGATTAGTAGAAAATCATCATGGCACAAAAAGGGCAGCTGAAAGCTGCCCCTTTTTTCAAAATAAAAATGAAGACTTGCCTTATCACCACACCCTACTGGGGTGTGGTGTCCTACTCATGCCACCTGTGATCTTGGTCACTGTATTGTCAGGTGGTATGTGGTCACAAGACCCACAGTGATTCATAATGGTGATGGGGGAGCTGCTGTACCACTGTGGGCACATCATCACCATCAGTCATGATGGAGGGTGCACAGCAATAGGGTCCAGAATGAAAATAATTCATATATAATTTGTATCATTAGTAAGAAATTATGGCAACACAGAAAGAGCAGATTAAAGCTCCCCTGTGTGTAAATGGAAAAGTAAGTACCTGTTCACCACACCCCAGCATTGCTGGGGTGGGGTGGTGTCATCCTCAGCCAGTCTTCATGTTGTTCAGCTGTGTACCCATGATAATAGTTGAAATCACTGATGATGACAACAAAATCAATGCCACCATCATTGTTTGAGGCACAAGGGGGGTGTGGGGACAATAGCAAGAGTCCCTATAATGAAAATGGAGCATGATTAGTAAGAAATTAAAGCACCACAAAGGGGGCCAGCTTGTAGCTGGCCCCCTTGCACAGGAGACATCTGGGGACTAATACTTACCTTGTCACTACACCCTGCCATCACTGGGGTGTGGTGTCCAGTTTATGTTGTTCTTGGGCTTGCTCTTCACATTGTTCAGTTGTGTGGTCATAGGACCCACAATTGTTCATAACAGTGATGACAGATCATCATTGCCATTCAGGGTGGGTCATGGGGGATTGGGATAGTACCTACAATAAATATAATTTAGGTTATTAGTAAAACCATTAAGCTGCACAAAAAGGGTAGCTTGAAGCTGCCCTTTTGCATGAATAAATAATGGGACATACCTTATCACCACCCCTAGCAATGCTGGGGGTGGTGCCTTGTTTATACCATCTGTAGTCTCACACTTTGCATTGTTTGGGTGTAGGGGCTACAGGCCACAGAAATGTTTGCAACTGTGCATCAGATCTCACAGTTGTATAGGGCCATGGGACCCATAATAATCATCATTTGAGGTTGATGGGGGTGTGGGCTGCAGTGAGTCCCTGTAGTGAAACAAATTGTTGGTCAGCAAGTTTCACTTGTTTCAGGAAGTTAGAATGAAGGTTCAACATTTAAATATAGTGTGTGGAACTGTTTCTGACCTTTGAAGCTCAAGAGCAGTAGAACTACCATCAAGAGAAGAAGCCATGGAACTTGACTTCCTCACTCAAGATGTAGTTTGAGCATTCATTAGGGTTCAGCATCAGCAAAACCCAATTTGCTTCAGAGGCTCTGAAGGGCCTGAAGTTGGACTTCAGGCCCTTTGAAGCCTCTGAAGCAAATTGGGTGTTGCTGATGAGGCTTGAATATGACAATGGGGATGCATGATGCATGTGTCCTTGGCAGCATTGATAAGCTTCATGTATGATGCCTCTTCATCTGAGTTTGTCATCTGCCTTAAGCACTCCAAGACATGCTCCCAAGATCACTCAAACCACCCCCATTTTTGATGCAGAGGTAAAGTATGGTCTCTGTCCACACAACCACTTGGCTCTGCCAGCAGCTAGAAGTGTCAGGCCATGTTCATAGATGATGTTCAGATAATTGAGATGCCACAATGCCACCACATGCTTTGGCATGTACCAGGTTCAAAAAAGCACCAGAAGGGGCAGAAACTCCTCAGAGTAATAATCTTCCCTTCCAAATCCTGGGCATGGATCTCACATCATGGAGGGACTTAACCTCAAATTCCAACTCAGTGTCCAATCCAGTGCCTGCTCATCCAAGAATGGTAGGCAACCAAAACACTGGCTGTAATATAGTGTATTATGTAATTAAGTTAGGACTCAAAAGTCATGTATATACCCATATTCCATGGAATCAATAGTTAACCTTTGCCCAGATCTTTGTCACCTAGTGAGAAACCATGAAACCTGTCTCTGCCCTCTCTTCTATCTTGCTGTTTGCTTGGCCTGTCTAGTAGCCATTAATACTAGGCCTTTCTCTAGCTTGGGGGCTGCACCTTGGATACCATCAGGGAAAGCAGTAAGCAGGACAAGTCCTATCCTACTTACTGACCCCCCACCTCTCCTCAGATAGTGACTGTGCCACTTGGCTGTCACTACTTTATGCCTTTCATCATGACTCCCCCTCCCTCATGCCCTTTTCTCCTGTGCCCAGGGCAAAGCCAGTGCTTAGCCCCATGTGCAGCTCCTCATCAGGGAAACTGACAGTACTCCAGAGCAGACTGATTGCTCCAGGTGCTCTGGAGTTCTCAGAGCTATCACAAAGCATATAGAGCTGTCATGCCTCAAGGTTGGCATCAGCTGTGAGTCTAGACACTTGAGATTCAGTGTGAGACCTTGTATAATATATCTCCAGGTCATGTCAAGGCCAGAATTATGATTTTTCAATTTTTAGAGATTTTAATTTTCAAACAGTATGTCCCTATTTATGTGCCCAGTTTTGGCCCAATGGATACCATTTTTAAATATGTTATTAGGCTCATAGATATCCACCTAATGTCAAAGCCCAATTTTTAAAATTCCCATTTTGAGAATTTTCATATAGCAAAGTGTACTAGGAGGTGTGCTGAGTTGAATCCCAAGTGAAATTTCACAAAATGCTCCTGCACCTCCACAAATTGGCACATGTGTTCACCAACATATATTGAAAATTGTCTTGTGAGGATTAGTTGATTGCTCCAAAAATGTGAGCTCAAATTATGGCTTAGTGAATGTAGTGGATTTCCAACCAAAAAACTCATAGACCAATTCATCCAGAGCACCCAGTCCATCGCCCATTGGAGATATACCTCAAATCCCTTCCCAGAGCACATTCTGTGCATTACAACACCAAAATTCACTAAGGGTATAATTTATATCCATCTGATGGTTCAGTGACTTGGATCCAATACCTATCTTTTCACTTCCATCCACCATGCATAAAAGTCTGGAGACTGCTGGACCACAACTTTGAGGCAATCCTGGTTCCCTTGGTACTTGATGAATTTTGGTGGTATAATGCATGGAATGTGCTCTGGGAAGGGATTTGAGGTATATCTCCAATGGGCAATGGACCGGGTGCTCTGGATGAATTGGTCTATGAGTTTTTTGGTTGGAAATCCACTACATTCACTAAGCCATAATTTGAGCTCACATTTTTGGAGCAATCAACTAATCCTCACAAGACAATTTTCAATATATGTTGGTGAACACATGTGCTAATTTGTGGAGGTGCAGGAGCATTTTGTGAAATTTCACTTGGGATTCAACTCAGCACACCTCCTAGTACACTTTGCTATATGAAAATTCTCAAAATGGGAATTTTAAAAATTGGGCTTTGACATTAGGTGGATATCTATGAGCCTAATAACATATTTAAAAATGGTATCCATTGGGCCAAAACTGGGCACATAAATAGGGAAATACTGTTTGAAAATTAAAATCTCTAAAAATTGAAAAATCATAATTCTGGCCTTGGCATGACCTGGAGATATATTATATGAGGTCTCACACTGAATCTCGAGTGTCTAGCTTCTCTTGTCATGGAGAAATCAGGGTCACAAGATTGATGGCCATTTACATATGTGGCAAAATCTGGTGGTGACTCAGATTATGAAAACAACAGTAACAGATTTGCTGACTGGTTGGTTGTGTGTGGTACTGGATCTAGTATGTATATTTTGTAACTGTCCTTGGTGGTGAACTGACTTGCTGTGTTTTAGGTGTGTATTGGGTATCTATTCTGGTCAGTCTCATCTCCATTCAAATATTTACACACTAGAGACTGAAATCTATGCTTCTCATACAGTTGTCTTTTATGTTGGAGATTGTTTGGAACAACACTCTTATGAGAGTGGGATGGCCTTACAAGTAGTTTTTTTCTGGTTAATTTTTTGCTCAATAGACTTCAAATATAGCTAGTTTTCTCTCTTTGATTGAAGCCTCAGAACTTATAGAGCATCCAGAGCCACCAGAGTACTCAAGTCCCTGAGCAAAAAGCTTGCTCTAGAGCCTTCAGAATGGCCTATGTGCTCAGGATAGCTCTGGTTCCTCCCATGGTCTGAGGAGCTCTGGAGCCTCCAGAGCTGTTGTTGGTTTCTGTGATGCTCCACCCAAAGCCAGTGCTAAGGGTGGTGTGATTATCCTTTCTCCTCCTTTCCCTATTCCTGCTCCCACCCCATCAACTCCACCTTGTCCAAGTACAACAATGAGTGCCCTCCTGAATATGGGAGGCATATCATTACACTGGCATTTGCCAAACCACTTTCTATGAGGCCTGCTGCTGTGGTCTCATTCACAGTTATTCCCCCAGCCCACTCTAGCAATCTCACTGGCTATCCAGTATGTTTTCTCTGCCTCATTCCTTGCACCTCCAATCAACAGATTGTTCTCACCTGAGGCACAGTGCTTTTGGTGAGTAGCCCAGGTGCTCAGAGCTCATCACCCATGTTCACTGAAGACCAACACATTTGAGATAGGTCTCCCCAAAGAGGACTTTACCCACTATGATGGTGAGTGACTTGCTGTTCACACTATCCCATTGGTCTCATTCCCATTGTCCTCAAGGGAGACTTCCTTGTCTTTGGTGTGTGCTGAGTGAGTATGATTAACAAGACTCTGAACAGATTGATACAGAGAAAAGCTTGACAGTAGAAGTGGAGCCCTGGCTACCTTCTCCTGCAGGGATGTCAACAGTATCAATGTCAAGCCCAACATATTCATGGCTCCCACAACCTATCATGTTAGTGGTGTATGAGTCTGGCAGGCGCCTGGTCTTACTATCATTTCTACCTATGTACATACAATGCACCTCCTCTCTCTCTCCTTGGTTTTTCTTTCCTTTCCTCCTTCTTAAACCAACCCAGTGGAAAGCTTCTCCACTGGAGTTTGGTGCTGCCCCAGTTATATTTAGATTCATCTATGTTTATGTAACCAATTTGAATAGCTAGCCATGGGAATACCCAGAATGTATCTTTTTCTTGCTCTTCATTCAGGCTGCTGTCTGCAGTGTACTGAAACAGTACACTATGGTCTCTGTGCTGTGTGACCTTACTGTCAACATATTCTCACTAACTATATCATGGCTAACCCCAAAGAATTAGTCTTCCTACCCAGTCTAACTCCCAAGCATCCCCTTACTCCAGCTCATGAGATGACTCATATCCAAACCAGAGGTAGTCACAGCCTAAAGCCCAGTCCTGGACCTCTTCCAGGCTTACTTTGTCATTCTAAGCTTAATTTGGATACTACCAAATTAACACATCAACTCCAAATAGAGGTATGATCCTGTTTTCACCATGCACCTTTTTCCCCCTCTGCCCCCTCCTTTTGGTGCTGTTATTTCTCACTTGTGTCCTCTTGGAAAGTCAGGTGACCAGACATTATTGTAGATATAATTAATGGCACTTTCTGAGTGGTCTAATCAGAGAAAATTACATACTATATTGTTATTATAGAATTGCATTTCAGATGAGTGGGTTGCACCCAATTAGGCCCACATCTTACCCACAGGTAAGCTAATCAATTGATTTGAGCCAGAGTTGGGCCCAACTATATACAGACCCTGATAGGTTTGCCAGATCTACTGGATACTAGTGTACTCAGGGCTTGCATGGGTTGTAGAACAGCATGTTGTGGTTGCATTCCTCATTGTAGGTGTGCTACAAAATATCTCTTTGACAGCCAACCCTTCCAAAATATCAGCATCACTGACTCAACTTATGAATCAAGACCAATCATGAGCTTTTCTTCCCACTCTTTGATCATATGAACTCTGAATGCTGTATTCATGCATGTGGGGGATCTGTCTTCCATGTGGAAAAGCATATGAGGAAAAATAGTCAAACTCAACTCAGGACTCCTTTCTTAGAAGACTATAATTGGCATTCAGGGAATTACAGTCATAGTACTACTGGGATATGAACCATAACTCTTCATTATCTTTGATATCTCTGAGAGAGATGAAACTTAAGTTTGAGAAGTCAATATGGAAGGTTGGGAATAGGCTTTTAAATGGAATGACAGACCTAGGATATATACTGTGTATCTGGGATATCACTATTTGAAACAAGAAAAAGCACCACTGGACTGAGGATATTAGAATGTGTTCTTAGAACTATATGCTAAGGGATCAGAGTATCCTGAGGGAGGGAATATGGAAGCTGAGTAATCACCTGGACAACTGAAAATGATACCAATATTCCTGGACATTCTGAACCCATGTCCCAGGGGTGTAGTTGAGAGATGAGACAATGACTTGAATAGTGAATAATTTTACAACTTCCATGGAGTTATGTCAGATGTCAGGGAATCCATCATTCCATCTGGGGGACAGTAGCCATTGATCCTCAGAATGCTAATATGACCCTGATATAATACTCTCCATGTATCTCAGAAATCTCCTAATCACTTGATATTCTCCAAGTGTTGTGGGAAGTGTGATGAATATCTTATAATTCCAGTGTAACTCCATGATATAAAGTACATCTTCCAAAATGAAATACTTTGTTCTCAGAATTTCCTGGTATGCAGACCTCACATAGTAGCTTGGAACTGTAGTACAGAAGGTGGGTCTGAGATGGGGGAGGATATCTCCCAGGAAGACATGGTAGTTTCTATGTTTTAGGAATTGAGCACAAGACATACCTTCACATTCAATGCATCTCTTGGAGATATATCTTATAAATTGAAGAACATTCTTTGTGGTATTGGGGTTCCTGGAACTTAATGATGATTTTGCAAAATATTTGCCTCCAAGGGGGCCCTCCCAAATAAGGAATTTCTCAGAAAGTATTTTTAGAATTCTCAGAATTACTGAATGTTCACCCCCCCCCTCTTAGGCACCCCACCAGACACTTTAGTTGTGACCTCAAAGACCCCAAAGTTAAATGCCAAGGCTGAAGGACCTAGCTAGGCTGGCTGCCAAAAGGGCCATCAGGCTTGAGGTCTGGCAAGCTAGGGCTGCAGAATTGGCAGAAGAGCAGGCTGAGTGGGGTCACCAGACCAAAGGAAAGGGGAAGGAGACTGAGGCTGAGGCAGATGATGAGGCTGATGAAGAAGAGTTGGATGAAGCCCATATGAAGCCCCTGGTCTCAAGGCTTACTAAATCCCAGATGGAGCATGTTAAGCAGCAGGTGGAAGAAGAAAGGGAACAGTATGCTGCCCTAGCCCAGGAGATGTGGGTGCCCACTGAGCTTGTCCTGCAAACCACTCATGCCCAAACCAGGGGGTCTCATGGAGGGCCTTGGAATGATTTTACTCAACTCTACTCTGCAGAGAATCCCGACCATGGTGAGCTTTTTGAATTCAGAGGTTTTTTGGGTGGTATACCAACAGATTCAAAGGTTTGACTGCAGTGGAGCTATCAGAGATCTATCGAAAGGAGAAGGGGGAAGCCTCCAAGGGGGGAAAGGAAGGGTACAAAATGTGGGCCAAAAATATCTCTATTTGACTGGAGGAAATTGAAGCCAAAGTAAACTGGAAAACATTTTCAGGCTCCTCAAGGGCCTCCATCCTCAAAAAGCTGGGAAAGGATTTGAGCAAAAAGGTATGCTTTAATACCACCCTTATTATCAAAGGGCTTCATTGAGAAAAGAAATGCCCAGTCTTGACAAAACTACAACCTCTATGACTTAGCTGCCATTGGCTTTGTGACTGTGTTGGATCCAACTGACAGCACTGCCAATGCCAATGCTTCAGTCTTTGCCCCTTCCAAAAAAATTGGGGATATTGTTGAACAAATCTTCTGGACTCCCATGAACAGATGGAAGTTTATGTATAGCCTTGGGTGGGGCTGCTCTATTGACTGATTGTGGGGGCTATTACTGATTTCAATTCTCAGCATTTTGAATCTTGCTGAAGCTGAGATGTTTGAACCCTCAATTAAAGGGTGGGAGGCCTATACAGAGGCCAACCCCCTGCTACTGGAGGATCTATGCTCCACAGTCTCAGGACAACTCCTTGAGATGGCAAGTAAGTAGCTAGGCATTGTTAAAAGTCCCCAATATGGAAGGACTGATCCTCATTGGGTGGGTTTTGTAGATAGAGTTCTCAAACAAAATGGCATCCTTGAAAGCTGGGGGAAGAAAGGGTGGCCGAACTTAGGGTTAGCCAATGTTATCTATGACCTCCTTAACAAGGATAAGGGGGTGTCTTTCTGAATTCATAATTGGCCCTCCACATGCCCAGTCTTGAAGAAGGCAGAAACCTATGTCCAGAGCAAAATGAAATGCTTACTGCAGAGCATTGTGGTTGGCTTTGTGAAAGGGTCCCACAGTCAACAAGAAGGATATCCCCTCATTGTTCCAGGAACAATCCTGTATATGGAGGCCTTTTCCAAGGGTAAGTCTCCAGCATCCCCTGGAGTTGTAAAGAGCCAGAGGCTACTGGGGAGAACAGAATCAGTAAACATTGAGGATATGGAGGATGGGAACCTCCCCTTGGTCTTTGATCAGAAGAAGAACCCCCTTTTGTGCCTATGGGACAGCACCAAATGGAGAAAGATGGACACTGCTCAAAAGGCTAAGGAAGGAAAGAACAAGGCCAAGATCAACAAGGCCCTTCAGGCCACTGGCACCAACTCTGCAGCTATTAATGCTAGGTCTGCAGGCAAGTCCCATGCAAAGGGGTGTTTCTGCCTGAAAACCTCTTGATACTCAAACCCTCCCCCTTCTAGATTTGGAAGATGCTCCACCTGGCTTCAGAGAAGTGTCAGAAGATGAGTCAGGGGCAGAAATTTCCCCAGGAAGGCCTTCAAACATGAAGCAATGTAAGTAATGCACCAAATTTGGAGAGACCTCTCCCATCTAATAACCCTGGTGCCATAGCAGGGTTTGAAGGGATGGCTTTGCCTTGGGCTCAAGAACCCAGAAAGACAGTGAAGCCCCTGCATCAGGAGGCCTATTTGGACCAAGGCACTGCTGGTATGCCTCTGTTAGTTGGTCCAGGGCCTGAACAGTATCTAATGGGGTTGAGATAGGATTGAAAGCTACCCAACCCAAAACTTGGGCCATAGTAAGTACAGTTCAGTTCCCCCTGATGCAGCCATGGCTGATACACCACACCTTGTATGGAAGGTAAAAGAGGGTGTCAATCCTCTAGCAGGAGGGAGGCTTCCTTTGAATCATTCCATCACCCCACAAAAAAGGACCACAGGCAATCTCCCTCCCCCCCTCCTGCCAATGGAAGGGTCCCCAGCCAATGGTGCAGATCCCCCTCTTGGAACTGGGGCAGGGATAGACACCCCACAAAAAGGGACCTTTGCAGATCTTCCTCATCTACTCCTACAGACAGAGGGGTTCCCAGCTGACAGCACCAATCTCCCTCTTGGAACAGGGGTAGGGATAGACACCCCACAAAAAAGGACCATGGCCAATCCCCTTCACCTACTCCTACAGACTGTTATGAGTTGTACTTGTAACCTCACTTACATACAAATAACCAAGCCTATCGCATCATCACATGACCTTCCACCTTGCTGCCATTGTGCCTTCCTCTTTCAGTATTCGCTATTATAGACATCCCTCCTTTATTCAACATCTCTTTATTCATAAACCCTTTTGATCTCTAGAAGTATAAGTAGTTACTTGATGTACACTCACTCTTTAGAAGATTGAGAATATATTGTCAACCAATTGAATTCCCTTTCACAATCTCAGTTATTGTTTGCGACTCTCACCCCTAAATCTCACATATTAACTCTCAAGAAGCCGGTCTTCCTTGTATGTACTCGTCTCCCATGACCTTATGTAATTCTCACTTTGTGACTCTTTTGTCAATCACCTTAGGGGCTTTTCCTTGTATTCAATGCAATTACATAATCATACCTCTTGTCTTGAGTACAACCCTTAACACAGACAGAGGGGTTCCCAGCCAATGGTGCAGATCTCCCTCTTGGGACAGGGGTGGGGATATATATGGGCAATGGCAAGGAAGGCCCCCTCAGGAAAGCATAGGAATGCTGGATGAGGTCAAAGCCCAGAGAGGACCAAGTGGAGGCAGAGCTGTCATCCCAGTGCTTTCCCCTTAAAGGATTCCAATTTCTGCACCTCTTCTGATCAAGCCTCCTTGAGTCAGGAGGACTATGGCCAATCTCCCTGCCATGCTTCCAGAACTACTTCCAGGCCCCATGTTTCCTTAAAGCTTGAACAGAAGAGGGTCCCCAAGAGATCCAGGGATGAAACCATGGACCCCTGGCCAAACAAATGCTCAAAGGGTTAATCCAGGTATAGCCCTCCTGTTGAATTCTCATCCTTACTCATGCCAACCTATAGATATTGTTGAGGGAAAAGATGACAGAAAGCATACTTCAAAAAGTAAGTACTCTCTGACAATTGTTAGAACTGGTGACTGGTTGAATATATCACACAAGCAGGGCATTAAATGGTTAACCTGCCTACATTCATTCCTGCTGGCCTCATTTATCCATGCTTTGCCTAGCTCCTTCCCCTTTCACTTCCTTTACACCCCTTATTTAACAAATACAGTCAAAACAAAAACATCCATTGTTCAATATACATGTCCAGTCTGTGGTTCTCATTTCCTCCCTTTCTTCAATACAACCAAAACAAAACAAAAATGTGCCTATTTATTTAGTTGGATGCAAAATATGCGAATTGAATCCTGGGCTAAGTGCAGAATAAGGGTTCCAAACAGTCAGCAGTGGTGGATGGCCCACAGGCTCAAAGGCCCTAATAGCACAAAAGTCCAAGAGATGGCTGGGCCAGGTTCACATGCAGGCCTGGCACAGGCCCATAATGGGTATTATGATCAACCTCAAAAAGTTTTATGCCCCTTACCCAGTCTGGTGAGCTAACTCATGAGTCTGGCCCCTAATGCACCCTCAAAAAGGTACCTCTTAGGTGGGTTCCAGTTGCATTGGCCTTTGACCTAAGAGGTGGTTTTTATATAGGCACATCTAGGCAGCATCTAAAGGTGTTCAAAAGATGAAAATTTTCTAAGTCCCTATAATAGGCATGCCTATCTTTGCCCACCACAGGCACCACTCCCAGGCTTTTTAACTATTTGATAGGGATTCTGGGGTTGATTTAGGCATGCCTAAATCAGTTGTGTCTAATGATGTCTAGAGCTTAATTATTGACTTTGAAGAGGCCTATCAAGGGTTAATTTAGGCATGTCTAAATCAGTTGTGTCTAGTGATGTCTAGAGCTTAATTATTGATTTTGAAGAGGCATATCAAGGGTTGATTTGGGTGTGTCTAAATCAGTTGTGTCTAGTCATGTCTAGAGCTTAATTATTGACTTTGAAGATGTGTCTCAATGGTTGATTTAGGCATGTCTAAATCAGTTGTGCCTAGTCATGTCTAGAGCTTAATTATTGACTTTGAAGAGGTGTCCCAAAGTTTGATTTAGGCATGTCTAAATCAGTTGTGTCTTGTCATCTCTAGACCTTGATTATTGACTTTGACAAGGCCTATCAAGGTTGTCTCATTCAGGTGCACTGATTGGTGTCTAAATCCTAAATTAAACTTGTAATTGCCCTGGAATCATGGTGGTGCCTATTGGTGTCCACTGGTGTCTAAGCTTGCAATTAAAGTTGGAGTTGCCTTGGCACCATGGGAGTGTCTATCAGTGTCCACCAGTGGTCCCTAAGTCCTCAATGAAAATTATAGTCACCTTTGCATCACAGTGGAGTCTATTTGGTGTCTAGTGGTGTCTAGTGATGTCTACACTTTCCTTCCCTTCAGCCCACTCTCCAGGACAGTCCCCAGAATCAAAGGACATCATGTGAATGTGAAACATGGTGTTGTAATAGCACATTGTTCAACTGCAAATGTACACAATAGTCATCATTAGACAAGGCAGAGTTGATGGGGGGAAGAAGGGGATTGAGAAGAGTAGAATTCCTACCGCTCTCAGCACTAGCCTCGAGCAGGGGAACTGGGCACGGAGCTAGGCACTTGCTTCGTTCTGAGTCTGGGAGAAAAGAGTGCGGGGGAAGAGGGAGGATGATGAAGGCAAGTAAGTAGTCGTTAGCCAAGTGGCGTAATGACTATCTAAGGGGAGGGATAGAAGTCAGTGAGTAGGCTACAGGGCTGTACTCACAGTTAGAGTCACGTTGATACAAGACTCACTGAGTAGGCCAGCTGTCCGAGCAGCCGCTAGAACAGAAAGAGGGGGGTGCATCAGTAGTGGGTCACGTTGATAGTGATGTGACAGGAAGGTTTCGCAGGTCTCATGTGAGCGTAGAGGTCCGGGCAAGAAGTTACTCTCCATTTGGTAACATCCGTGACTACAATCATCGCAGACCATGCTATTACATAAGTGTCCTAAATGGAAAGAAGGACTTCGTATACTAAAGAGCTATATTACAGTGCCCCCCAGTGTGGGACCTAAGATTTGTAGTCTAGCACCCCAATATCATCCAGATTGAGATCATCGAGGATAACTTCATAGCGCTCATAGAGGTGATTCCATCGGGATTGTTTGCTACTGTACATGCCCCGCGCTCCAATAGATGTCGGGTCGATTTCAGGAATTTCGCACGGGGCCCAGGTTAAGGCATCTCAATGAAAGCCATGCAGAGGGATCGGTATATTGAATTGTAGGGGCTCCTCATATGAGAGGTGGTTAGTGAGAACGGCCAGTAGCTCTCCAGTGGCCCCACACAGCTGGACTGCCAGCAAGGTGCTCATCCCTAATAGTTGGTCCCTCCTCTGTTCAAGTAATCTGGTGAGCATGGCTGGTAGGATGAGATAATGAGACATAAGGGTTTGTGCAGGGTTGGGTCCCTTGGGGGGACCCTTCAGGAAGAAGAGGGACTCGAGCAATGTGAATTTGAAGATGGTTTCGGGGGGGCACATGAAGCTTCCTCACACTTTGACCAGCCCTGGGGCAGGATACTTTTGGGTTTGAGCAATGCATTGACCATCAATGTCCTCAGTATACCTAGCTTGGATGTACATATCCCAACTCTGGAACCTGCCTTCTGAATATGGAAGGGCCCTGGCTGAGGGCTCAGATGGGTAGCTTCGCGAGGCTCAGCATTGACTTTCCAGGGCCCAGCGGGCTCAGTCTTTATCTATGAAGACGAGGACCAGGTGGGGTTCCTCATAGTGCCATTCAGCTACTCCCGATCCATATCGGTCCATCAGTTCATCTTCGAGTCGTTCTTGCGAGTTAAGATACACAAAGGGAGAAAGTTCCACTGGGAACCTGTCCGTTTGCGCCCCAGGTCGTTCCCAGACCTCAATCAAGTCCGAGTCCAAGGAGAGGCCTGGCGTTTCCGCAATTGAGGGGTCTGGAGCACTGGATATCTCTTCCGGGAGAGTGAAGTCGTGGTCTGCAAACTGACCTTCCTCCTCGTAGGGCCTTAATTCCTCCTCAGGGTACTTAGGGGCTTCATGATGGGGGCAGATGCACCGTTCCTCTGGGGAGCTAGAATGGGGCCTTCTAGCGGACCTCGGGATGGAGGGGTAGAGGGTGTCCGTCTTGTCCAATCTTTCCAGGAGCGCAGGGGGGGCCCCATGAGTCCGCACTGCTGGGTCAATCAGACAAGCAAGCAGGGCTCTTTTTGCAACCAGCTCCAGGAAGGGTTCAGGTTCGAGCCATTGGAGGCCGCGTCATATCATCCAGTCACAACATGTCAGGTAGTTCTGGTGGAGGAATGCAGGGGGCGGCGTAATGGGACCTTGCAGAACGATTTTGGTGAGGGGTAGTGTAGCCTCCCCAAGTATGGCCTGTAATTCCATCAGCACTGGTAGATAATTGCCTTCTTGAATTTGGGTTAGCCAGCGAATGAGGCCCTCAAGGTAATTTTCACCCTGCGGTCCTTGCAGTCTCTGGAAGTAAGATGGGTGATGTACATAGTAAGGCCCCGTACGATTAGTGCCTTTGGGGTGGCCTATCTCGGCAATCCAGACAGATTTGGGGGGCTCAGCAGGTGGCTATCATATTGAGCCTTCAGTTCCCTCTCGAATTGCTCCTGGATAGCTTCCTGTGTGTGGGGGTCCCTCAGGTTCCAAAAGGGGTGCCTATCCTTGATCTTCCATTCAGTGTCGGCCCAGAAATTCGAGATCCTCATGGTACCACAGGGATACAACTCTATCTTGGGATTCTCATTCTCGATCCTCATAGTCCAAATGGGTATGCCTAGTTGCGTGAGCCCTTCGCCAATGAGATGGGATCGGTGATCCTGGCTCGAGATGATAAGACCAGCTAAGCTGACGGTGGTTTGGAATCACAGGGGGTCAAGCCTTTCCTTGAAGCACCAGAGATATAGGATGACTCTGAAGGACATTTGAATGTAACCTAAGCCATCCAGGAGCCACTGTCTGAGCTCTTGTGCAACATGCACTGTCTTCCAGGCAGGTGCAGGGATGGCTCCTTGGTGTAATAGGTACCTGTCAGGGCCACGCTGCGACGAGAGCACCAAACAAATATAAACACAGATAATTCCGGCTAAGTCCGGTGTAAGTCCGGCTAAGTCCGAGAGAATCCGGGCAGGGATGAGATAACGAAGATAGGAGGGGACGGAGAGGCAATCCAGCAGCCCGGAAGGAGAGAGGAATATGAGAGAGATGATGAGTTGAAGAAATTCACCACCCTAAGAAAGAAAACGATAGTTTTCGGCTGGTTCCAGGACTGCTCAGTCCCGCACAGCTTCGTACGTAGCACATCCCAATACAGCGTCTTATAGACTTGCTCACGCCAGGAAGGCACCAGTCGAACATGCCTCCCTGAGTCGACATCACCAACCCTATGCCCTGATGAAATGCTCTGAATGCTCCGATTAGATACCGTACTACTACCGATGGAGCCCAGAAAGTGAAGTCAGTTAGGGAAATCTTTGTCGTGTGTGCGTGCGGCGAACTTGCTCAGTTCGCATATCTCGGACGATGGCAGACGGAGAATGAATGGAAGAGCTCAGCTGTGCTCCGGACCTATAATTATCGGAATGGACTTGAGTGATTTATACGATACCCATGGTGGTGCTGTCTCTCGGATCACTGGTCTGGTCCCAATACCTATCGCGTTCAGTTTGCTAATGTCCTGCTGCAGGCACACTTCCCAGAAGCATGAATTCCGTATCCATAATCGAGGGTAAAATAGGCGCAGGTCCTGATCGGGAACGGTTTAGAAACGGAAGGGGGTGCATCATATAGCAGCGTGCTTGGATGACATTCTATAGTGTGCCCAGTTCCATTTGTGCGCACAGACGATGGTGGTAGGGCTCCTGGTAACGAAAGCGGAAGAATTAACGAGATCTCGAGTGGTGGATATCTATGTGGGGAGGCTACTGGCAGACACTGATGACAGGGAGAACCAAACTGTCTTGCGTCTTGTGACAGACCATGGAGTCGGCAACGTTGACGAGTTCAATGGCATTTCACAGGGCTCCATTGAATTGGAATATCCGTCTGCCACAGTTGCTAGTGTTTCGTCCAGTAAGTTCAGGAGCGAGAAAATCTCAGTGTCCGCCGAAGTTTGAGGACGTATGCAGTAGGTCTCCCATCAGAATTATCTAGGAGATCAGTGTTCTCAAAATCAAATACTCGCTCTTCCTTCTCATCGAATCCCCGGACCCTACGTGTGGCGCATTGGGACATACCGATCCTCATTTCAGCAAGATGTCGCACGGTATACTGATACGCGATGTAAGGCCAGACCCATAGAATCACACTCGATAACGAGACGCAGTCGTCTTTTCCGTATGATACGACCTCATCAAGTCGTTCTTAACCGCATTGGTAGTGTATTGCTCAGGACATTGATTGCTAAAGAGTTCTCACGACGCATAATTTGAATGATTCACCCGGAAGTACCCCATCCCTGTTGTGGCCCAAACAAAATGTAATATACCCACAGTTATCAGCGGGGAACGGAGCGCGTTATGTCGAACATAAGACAATGCCATCCGGAAGGCCAGATCGACGACTAGCATTCGTCGATTCAAACTGAAGTCACCTGTGGTATTCTCCTTCGCCTAGAAAAGTCTCATGCAGCCGATTCACCCTAGTCTTTCCGTCCGAGTAAAGTCGCACGAGAGATACGTCGCAATCATCGAGATGAGCACAGCCGACGCAGGCCTTCTGTTCTTCGGTAACCTCTCAAGCGAATTTCACTCGCGACACCGGTTAGCACTCCGTACTGTGTGCTAATTGGGCCATATTTCGCAGCTCCAGAGAGCATGCAGATAGCTGACCCACTAATCGGTGCACCCAGTAGGAGATTTTCATCACAATATCAGGTGAACTAGCAGATTAGCAATAGTACAAAGCCGAATATAGAGGAAATATATCTTCCGTGACTGAGCCTGTTACTGACATAGTCCGTGAGCTGCGATGCGCATCACGAATGCACTCCTTGCGTAGGTCGATGGAGGTACATGAGGCATCACTGACGCCCATTAGACAAGCCCTGCGGAGACCGCAAGTGACGTCACACTCTGTCAGGTCGTCAGCGCAGAGAGCAGCTGCCTTCTGATTTTCGAAAGATTGCGTGTGACTGAGACCAGCAAGTGTGCATTGGGTTCTGAGCCAAACGAAGATGCGCCCCGTCAAGTGGAGTTTTCGGGGGATTGGGTTGGCATTGGAAGAAGACTCCTCCGAGCTAGCCTTTTCCGGGCCATCTATGGAGTGCCCAGAACTCTTGCTGAGAACAACCCCGAGGCAGGAAATCACAAGTCTCTTCCTGTCTAGAATGTGTACCCGGTGCAACTGTGCCCTTCTTCAATTACGGTGAACCTCTTTCACGGAAGGTATCTGAGTGGGAGAAGCTCTGGGACTGCGCAGCAACCCGTGAGTGCACGCATGGCATCGGTCCTCCCGTTGGTTTTATCAGCAGGGGGTCCCCCCGTGTGCAACGCCCGGGGGAATCGTCTCGAGGAGTCAAACATCGTTATTCCGGCGCGCACGTACCTAGTACGGGGCGTATAGATTTGGCTGACAACGGCGATTCTCAAACTCTTACGCTCAAGCCGGAGACGGGTTCCATATCCAGGCTCCTTGCGCTTTCCGATCTCTGCACGACCGGTCGTGCCTAGCATTGCTTCTCAGTGGCAATCGAGGACCATATAGCCGAGGACGAGGCACGAGCACTGTTCGTACGGATGGTCAACTGCAGCTGGACCAGGAGGGATTGCGTGAATGAATGATTCCTAGGTGAAGAGCGTTTAAGGTGCTTCCAAGAGTCGCCAATATCAAGGATAGCCTTAGAATGGTTCTTGTACGTTGCCGGCAGGAAAGAGCTACTACCTTGTGAGGACGGGACTATCAACGGATCCACTATCCTCTTCTGCAGGACGGATATCTTGTTCTGAAGCTCAGTGGTTCGGGTAGAGGAGTGGGCGCGCGGTTTCTCTGCGGCAATAGCCACACAATCTACGCTCCGACGAGTTAGACGATTCTGTTAAATCAACAACAAAATGAACACCATGACACTCCCACTACGGGTCACCCGGACGGTGGAAGACGTACGAACTTGTGTCCCGCCACTACTGGTGGCCTGGGATGTCACGGTATGTCGCAACCTATGTTTCCACCTGCGACACCTGCAATCGGACAAAAACCTTCCCATCCAAACCGTCCGGAACTCTCCACCCTAATCCGGTCCCAGACCGCCGATGGCAAGTCATATCAGTGGACATGATCACGGAGCTCCCGGAGTCGCATGGATTTGACAGTGTGATGATCGTCGTCGACCGACTCTCCAAACGGATTCATGTGATGCCCACGACGACCACAGTGGACTCCGCTGGAGTTGCCCGTCTTTTCCGAGACAATGTCTGGAGGCACCATGGCCTTCCAGAGACCATCATCAGTGATCGGGGCACCACATTCACCTCGAAGTTCATGAAGGAACTCAATTCGCTCCTTGGAGTTAAGACCAACTTCTCCACAGCATTCCACCCCCAGACAGATGGACAAACGGAGCGAGTCAATCAGGAGATCGAGCAGTACCTCCGAATCTTTGTCAACCACAGACAAAATGATTGGGCAGACTGGCTCCCTATGGCGGAGTTTGCATACAATAACCGGATCCACTCCTCCACCCGGGAAACCCCATTCCGCCTTGACTCTGGCCAAGACCCTCGCCTCGGCACTGAACCAATCCGCCCTGGAGTTGTTGAAGCAGCCACGGACTTTGTCACACGGATGCAGAAAACCTCTGAGGAAGCCCAGTCCGCTCTCCGCCAAGCAGCCGAGGACATGGCTCGTCACTATGATGCCCACCGGATAGAAGCCCCGGAGTATGCAGTCGGAGACTCGGTATGGCTGGACGCTCACAACATTTCCATTGACCGCCCAGCCCGGAAACTCTCGGACAAGTGGTTAGGCCCATACAAGGTAGACAAGGTGATCTCCCGCTCCGCTATCCGCCTCAAACTTCCCTCCTCCATGCGAGTCCACCCGGTCTTCCATGTCTCAAAACTCCGCCCTTTCCGGCCTGACCCAATTACGGATCGCATTGCACATCCTCCACCCCCTCCTACCCTCCATGGTGGCGAGGAGGAGTATGAGGTAGAACGAATTGAAAACTCCCGCTATTTCCGAGGCCGACTCCAGTACTTGGTGAAATGGAAAGGCTACCCACCCTCGGAGAACCAATGGCTTCCGGAGACCAACCTAGGTAATGCCCCGGAAGTCGTCACGGAATTCCACCTTGCCCATCCGGAAGCTCCACGACGGATCAGCGCCATTGACTTCTCCTCCATTGGGTTCCGGACATGTCCACTCCTAACAGAACCCCCTGCAGACCTCCCGGACTGGTCAGCCCATTGATCCCTGCTCCTCCGGCCAATCGGGACGATCGGCCCTAAGAGGGGGGTGATGTCAGGGTTCGCCCCCAACTCCGGTCTACTCCGGTCAACTCCGGTCACTCCGGTCCTCGTCCGCCCACCTCCAGTCCGGTTCTCCACTTATTTCCCTCGCCCAAGTCCACTTTGCTTCCGGCTTGATTCCGGTTTGACTCCGGTCCAACCCTATCTTGGTTTCATTTCCTTTTCATTTCCCTTTCATTTCCCATTGCTTCCGGTTCACCCCCTGGCCGAGTTCCTGTTCCTGTTCCTGTTCCTGTCCCCCTTGTAACCACCTCCAGTTTAGCGATCACTCCCCCGTAGTATAGTCATCATGTATAAGTAGTCCGAGAGCGAAGTCCAGAGACCCCAGCTTTGGTCTCTCAGGATTTCCGCTGTTACTCCGGACTACAGGTCCGAGTATTTTCCAGTTGACTCCGCGAGCTTAAGGACCGCTGTGCTCATTTCCGCCTAGTCCCCTC
>MU128948.1:258769-338092 GCA_014904985.1 Hydnum rufescens UP504 | reverse complement strand
TAAACTGTGGGTGGTTACAAGGGGGACGGGAACAGGAACAGGAACAGGAACTCGCCAGGGGCAAACCGGAAGCAATGGGAAATGAAAGGGAAATGAAACCAAGATAGGGTTGGATCGGAGTCAAACCGGAATCAAGCCGGAAGCAAAGTGGACTTGGGCGAAGGAACTAAGCGGAGAACTGGACTGGAGTGGACCAGAGTGGACTGGAGTGGACCGGAGTGGACCGGAGTAAGGGACAAACCCTGACACAATGGCACAAAAAGAGCAGCATTTGCTGCTCTTTTTGCACTGATTTTAATTTGTAAAAATAACTGTTCTTCTAGGTTATTGCCTGAACCAGAAGCAGCAAGATGCCAACCCACTGAATGAACCCCCCTGGAAATGATGATGTGACCCACCAAAATGACATGTGCCCCACGAAACCCACCAATGATGACCAACCAGACAAAACCCATGAACAGGAATGCTTGGCACAAGGCCCCAGAAACCCCAGATGGAACCACAAACCCGCCAAAGTGGGTGTGTGGTAATTTTAAGGTAAGCCTTTTTTGTACATAAGTGCAACTGCACAAAAGGAGTAGCATATGCTGCTCCTTTTGCATGGCTTTTCTTTTTTCTTTTTTACTAACATATTATTCATTATTCGAGGTTGTCATTGGAACCACAACCCCAATCAAGACCTGCAACCCCACTGAAGCATCATGTGAGAATGGCAACCCACCCACCCAAATGACCAGCCCATATGCAAAACTGTACCACACACCTGCCAAAGCAGGTGTGTGGTACTACATGGTATTTTTATTTGTTTTCTATATGCACAGTGATGCAGAAGGAGCAGCACAAGCTGCTCCTTTTGTATCACTTCGAATTTTTTACTAATGTATGTGATTATTTTAGGATCCAAACTGAAGCTCCAGAAATGACGACAGTGACCCATGACCCATCCCAACGACCTGCCCAATGGGGAACCACCAAGCCCACCCCCCCCCCCCAATGACCACTGACAAGCCAGCTGAACCTCCAATCAAGCAACTGAAGGCACCACACACCCCTTAGGGTGGGTGTGTGGTGGTAGTAAGTATGTTTTTTTTTGTTTTGCATTTCTAAGTTATATTATATTTTGCCAGATTCTCACACAACAAATACCACCCAACACCCCAGCCACATGCCCCCTGAACCTGCCTGAGGAAGCAACAGATGGTACCACACCCACACTGGTGGGTGTGTGGTATGTTTTTTTTTTAAATTGAATTTCTAAATGAATAAATAACCATGTTAATAAGAACTAAAGACCACCAAAATGAAACCTGTAACCCCACCTGGGGTGGCATATGCACCTTGGTCAGCCACTTGGGCTGACCTTAATATGTGGGACAAATCCCTCATCTAGTCAGCCTAAGAGGCCTGTGTTTTCTTTGATGTCAATTGACAATCCTCAAATGGACCTTACAGGAAATTGGATGGGACCCAATATCAATGCTACATGGATCACTGAATGGCTGATCGGGAAGGTGGTGGAAAACCCGGAGGATGCCATTTAGAGGGTCAGCAGGCAATACAGGATTATTGGTGATAGTCACAATTATGTATAATGAACTATTTACTGTTCATGTGGATGTGTACATGACTGGGCACAATTCAAGGGAATACAAGTAAAATAGACTGATGGTCTGCACTCCAAGAAGAGCACAGAAACCAAAAAGCATGAGAATTCCTTGGGGTATTGGGACAAGATTGAGAATAGCAAAATGGGAAATGCTTGGATCATGGCATGAATAGGCTTGATGGATTTGGGTGAATGAGACTTTTCTTCACTCAGCTTGTGATTCTATCACAGCAGAACAAGCAGAAGGCTGGTATCACACCTCTGGGTTCATGTAGTTTTGATAAATAGTTTTTTATTTTATTTTTTATATCACTTTTTTTGGCCACACTACTGAGGCAAACCTCAAATGGGATTGTTACTGTGGGGGACCTCAACCCACTCACCATCCATGTTTTGCACCACATCAATATGACCTTGATCACACACTTCCTCCTGGGAAAAAAGGAGGGAATTGTTGTCAAACACAGGTCTGTGAGTGTTCTCACCATCTGCATCCATCCACCTTCCATCCAGAGTCATTGAGTGGTACATTTGGTATGCACCACCTTCATGATACTGCTGCTCAAATGTGAAATGGATCCTGTCATCTCCATACATGTTGCATGCACCTTCAGGTTGGGGGTGCACAAGGGGCAGATTGGCAGGTGGGGGGTTTGCTGCCATAGAAGTGCTGGGATGACCAAGGTTATACCTGGGTTGTGGATCTGGGTGTGGGCAACCTTCTGGAAACCTGGGGACACTGATCACAAAGAGGCTATTAGTTGGTGTGTTGACAGGAGGGGGACAGGCCATGGCATCATACTGAAGGGGGATTATCTGCAATGAACAGGGGATTATTGACAATGGACAGGAGAGAATCAACAATGGATGGGAGAGAATTGATGGATGGGGGATTATTGATGATGAATGGGAGACTATTAGCAACAGACCACTGCTTTGAGGCCTGGAGGTGTAACCAGAGCTGCTGGACAATGTAATAGGATGCAAGTTGTCTTGAAGCTTGACAGGGGATGGATGGCTGAGGTGGTACTTCCAGTAGGCTGCACATGCATTACAAAAGCATGGAACTGAGGCAGGCTTCAGCAAGGGAAGTTCCAATAACAGCTCATCCTTGAGATTGGGGATGGTGTTTTCAGGGTAGACTTCATTTTCATGCATTGCAAGGGCAAACTCAGCACTATACTGAGATTTTCTCAAATTTTGCACACTCCATTTGATGAACCAATCAATGTCAGATGAGTTCCCAACTGGAGCAAATGGTGAGGATGGAGGATCTGCTGTGCAGATTTGCTTCTGGGGGTCAATGGAAGGGATATGATCTTTCACAGTGATGAGTGGAGTGGGGGAACAGAATGTGGCAGTGTCACAGCTGAAGCAGATGGAATTGATGAATTTGATGGATATAATGAAGTTGGTGCAGCCAACAAAGCAGATGGAGTTGATGAAACTGATGAGCACAGTGAAGCTGATTGTTACGAGTCATACTCGTAACCTTGCTTACGTACGAATAACCAAGCCAATCGTGCCATCATGTGACCTTCACCCTTGCTGCCATTGTGCCTTCCTCTTTCAGCAATTCCTATTATATACATCCTTCCTTTATTCAACACCCCTTTATCCATAAAACCCTTTTGATCTCTAATAGTATAAGTAATTACTTGATGTACACTCGCTCTTTAGAAGATCGAGAATATATTGTCAACTGATTGAATTCCACTCTCGCGATCTCAGTTATCGCTCGGGACTCTCATCTTAAAACCTTCGCCTATTAAGTCTCAAGAAGCCGGTCTTCCTCGTACATACTCATCTTTCGTGACTTACGTAATCCCCACTTTGCGACTCCCTCATCAATCGCCTTAAGGGCATTTCCTTGTATTCGTCTCGATTACGTCATCGTATCTTTCGCCTCGAGTACAACCCTTAACAGTATTCTCGATCTAAATAACCGACTTCGTTGAAAGACTCAATATGCCCTCCACTCGACGAAACCCACACCCACAACCAGTCGCCGACGACTATCGCAACAACACAGCCACCATCGAATCCACTTCCGCCCTCTCCTCTCCAATCGTCCTCAAGGTGCCAATCACCCCTCGGACGATGTATCCCACGATACAAACACCACCCAACTCGATGCAAGGTCCGCACATGGGAAACCCTCCCAGCGCCACGTCAACTTCAAGCACTGAGACAATGCTCCTGCGCATGCTGCAACAAATGCAGGCAGACCTAGCACACAGCACGCAGATACAAGCGGAAATGGCGTGCACCAACGCCCAGATGAATGCTTGCCTCAAAGAACTCGCGAACGAAAACCAAGAGCTGCGCAATGAAGTCATGCACCGCAATTCGCGGTTGCCCATCCTTGACGCGAATATGCGACCGAGACAAGTAGTCTCGCCCGCAGTGCACAACTCGCAATTCGCACCTCGCACCCTCACTCGAAGCCCCCACTTCGAGCCCCAAACCTACCCCGAGGAAAACAATGAGTTTTCACCTCAAAACCTCGACGACACACCGTGAGGCAATTCAGTCACGTACGCACCACCTAGCAACATCGCACAACCAACTCCGCGACACGCGATGTTCGAGGATGCACACTCCACCCCCCCGCGCCTGGGCTCTGCGTTCAGGGCCCCAACTCCAGGCGTGGACCATTGAGGAACCAAACTCGAACACCTCCCCACCACTCCACGATACTGTGAAACAGTGACAATCGCCCAACCCTCCGCAACCTCGGGACACACACTTCGCGAACCCAAAATCAAAGAACCAGAAATGTTCTCAGGGCACGACCCCTCTAAACTATACGGATTCCTTGCGCACTGCAAAATGGCATTCCGATCGCAACCATCGCGATTCACGCTAGAGAGCGCGCGCATCATCTGGGCCAGATCGTATCTCACGGATACAGCAAGGCAATGGTTCCAATGCCTCATCATGGAGACGGAGGAATCCCCCACACTCTCCAGTTGGATGCTCTTTGAGGAAGAGCTCCACACATACTTCGGAGACCCAGATGAGGTCGCGACTCAAGAGCGAAAACTATGCGCGCTCAAGATGAACGACAACCACCGCGTCCTCCGCTACATCAACCAGTTCAAGGAAGTAGCGAGCCTCACCAGATGGAACGACGACACACTCCGCTCGCAGTTCTACCAAGGCTTACTGAACCGTCTACAAGATGACATCTCACGAGACAGCAAGCCCGCGAAACTCCAAGGCATGTACCAAGCCACGCTAAGATTTGATGGCCGGTATTGGGAACACCAAGAGGAACTTAAAGCCACAAGGACCTCAGATCGCGGCACACAACCCCGCACCGCGAACCCCTTATCGTCAACACCCCCTTCATCCTCAACAAACCCCCCATGCGACCCGAAAGTTCACAAGTCTAACAGCGTGCTCACCGAAGAGGAAAAGGAGCGATGAAGATGCGAAAAGCTCTGCGCATACTGTGGGAATAGCGACCATACAGTAGATAGTTGCCCCAGTCATCGCAACGTACCGTGAACTGCGACGACACCAGCCGCGACGTCCACCAGTACCAGCAGCACAACCGCGACAGCAACGTCGCGCACCCCAGTAGCTCGCGCTACGTTCACCTTCTCAGGAGGTCCCAGCACAACAGAGGAACCTCGCATCACTGAGATCTCATCATCATCCCCCCCCGATGGAACCGCTCATTTAAGAGCCACCATCTCTTCCCTCTCCCCATCGTCATTCATCACAATGGTCTCAATCCCCCTCCTCTTGGACAGCCCCATCTCGGCACTCGTCGACTGTGGTGCCTCCGAAAACTTCATTGACGTGTCGCGAGTACAGAACTCACGCGCCGTGCTGCACCATCATCATCTGGCGACACCACACCCCTTGCGATTATTCGACAGATCGATCGTGAACAACCTCGAGTGTATAGTTACACTCCCAGTCACTTTCGCGAACTTGTTGCAACAAAAAATTGAGTTTGTCAAATCGCAACTCCACTCCTCAACTCCTGTCGTACTGGGACTCCCCTGGTTGTGACAAGTCAATCCACAAATCTTGTGGGCCGAAATGCGGATCAAGCACATGGCGCACCACTCAAAACTTGTAACGACGCCATTAAGCATCGACATCATCGCAATGACCGCCTTGACCCCGGAACCGACAACCACAAGCCCCCCAGCTCACAGCATCACAATTGAAGTCTACGAAGCCGAAGACTTCATTCAAGCAGCCAGTGACGATGGCACAACACTCTACGCATGTGTCGTCACCAATCCAACCCATGCACGAACAGCATCAGTGGTTCGCGACACTCCCCCCACCCCTGCGTTACCCAAATCAATCCCCATCGAAGAACGCCAAGACCTTGCACAACAACTCCCCCTGGAATACCACGAATTCCACGACGTCTTCACCGGTACAGCGGCCAGCTATCTACCGCCGCATCACAAGTACGACCTTCGATTCGATATCGAAGAAGGACGCGAAGTACTGCGAGGCCCCATATACCCAATGTCGGAAAGCGAACTCGCAGCACTACGTGAGTTCATCGATGAATTCCTTGCAAAAGGATTCATACGCCCTTCGACCTCCCCCGCAGGCGCGCCAATCCTCTTCATGAAAAAGAAAGGTGGCGGGCTTCACCTTTGCGTTGATTATCGAGCACTCAATCACATCACGAAAAAGAGTCGCTACCCCATCCCCCTCATCAACGACCTCCTCAATCGCCTTCACAGTGCTACGATCTATACAAAAATCGATCTTCGCGATGGCTACTACAACATCAGAGTTGCCGAAGGACATGAGTGGCTCACATCATTTCGTACATGGTACGGTGCCTATGAGTGGCTCGTAATGCCAATGGGAGCAGCCAACTCCCCAGCGCAGTTCCAGTATTTCATGAACGACTCGTTCCAGGATATGGTGGATCTGTTCATCATCGTATATCTCGATGACATCCTCATTTTCTCCAATTCACGAGAAGAACACCGCAAACACGTTCGCCGGGTACTACAATGACTCCGCGAAAGAAACCTTCACGCCAAGATCTCGAAGTGCACCTTCCACACAGACACTATTGAGTACCTCGGCTTCATCATCACCCCCTCTGGCGTCCAGATGGACCCTACGAAATTCGACGCGATCCTAAGTTGGCCCGCGCCCACCTCGGTAAAAGAAGTCCAGTCATTCTTAGGCTTCGCGAACTTCTACCACCGCTTCATCGCGACCTACTCAGACCTCGCACACCCCTTAATCCATCTCACGAAAAAAGATGAAACCTTTGCATGGAACGACGAGACCCAACAAGCTTTTGAAAGCATCAAAAACGCCTTTGTATCAGCCCCCATCCTCCGCCACTTCGACCCCGAATTATGCATCATTGTAGAAACTGATGTGTCTGACTACGCTATCGCTGTGATCTTGTCACAAATCAATGAGAACAACGAAGTTCAACCCGTCGCGTTCCGCTCGCGATCAATGCAAAGCGCAGAACTAAACTACGACATCCACGACAAAGAACTCCTCGCGATCTTCGACGCCTTTGGCACCTGGCGAGCGTATCTCGAAGGAGCTGCACACACGGTTTCCGTCATCACAGATCACAAAAACTTGGAGTACTTCACCTCCACAAAACTCCTCACTCGTCGACAGGCGCGATGGTTGGAATACCTCTCCTCCTTCGACTACATCATCATCTATCGACCAGGACGACTGGGAGGAAAACCAGATGCCCTCACAAGACGCCCCGACGTTTATCCACCCGAATGAAACGAGGTATATGCAACTGCAAACCCGCAAAACCTTCAAACGATCATTCGCGACGCCAAACCTCTCGACTCGGACACAGCTCTTAGCGCATACTTAAGAGCAACCCTCGATGACCACCCTCTCGACTCCGAGACGACTCTCGCACTGATTCACGAAGGCACTCGCGACGACACCATCGCAACACAAGTGCATGAACGCATCGAGACCACCAAAGGCGACTCGACAGCCGCCCTCACCTTCTTCTCGCTCTCAGAGGATGCGACATTGCTACTACACAAAGGACGTGTCTACGTCCCCGACTATCGCGACCTCCGCCTCGACATCCTTTGCACTTCGCACGACCACCTCCTTGTGGGCCACCCAGGCATTCACAAAACCATCCACCTTATTACACGAAAATACTACTGGCCAGGACTAATGAAAATGGTCAAGGCATATGTACGATCTTGCGTCGTATGCGCCCACGCGAAATCCTCGCACCACGCTGCATACGGCCCCCTCAAATTCCTCTCCATTGCTGATCGACCCTGGAACTCGATCGCGATGGACTTCATCACTGGACTCCCACCCTCCTCCTCATTCGACTCCATCCTCGTTATCGTCGACCGATTCACGAAGATGGGTCTCTTCATCCCCACGGTAGCGACACTTCCCGCAGAAGGACTCGCTGACCTAGTCATCAATTGGGTCATATCCAAACACAGTACACCCACCGACATCGTCTCAGATCGAGGCTCACTTTTCATTTCCAACTTCTGGAAATCGCTTGCGAAGAGACTCGGCATCAAACTCAACCTCTCGACTGCGTATCACCCCGAGACCGATGGCCAAACCGAGCACCTGAACCAAATCCTCGAGCAGTACTTACCAATTTACGTCGACTACCTGCAAGATGACTGGGCACTGCTTCTCCCCCTTGCAGAGTTCGCATACAACAATGCAGAGCACTCCGCGACAAACGTAACACCCTTCTTTGCGAACAAAGGCTTTCACCCCAACCTCGAGATCAATATCGAAGCAGTGCCTTCGACCGAGGCCAACCAAGCCACGCTCGACCTTCGCGACGTACACAAGTACGTTCACGACCAACTTGCGATCACACGACAACAAAACGAACAGCAAGTAGCTGGATTGCGACCTCCTTTCCCCACCCTCAACATCAGCGATCAAGTATGGCTTGACACGCGCAACATTAAAACAAAGCGACCATCGAAGAAACTGGACCACAAGAAACTCGGTCCCTTCCCAGTCACCGAGAAAGTTTCAACACACGCATATCGCCTTGGCCTCCCTCACGCCATGAATCAAATCCACAACGTCTTCCATGTGTGACTACTTGAACCCGCTCACCCCGATCCCTTCCCCAATCGCACCCAACCACCTCCCCCACCTGTCGAAATTGACGGCGAACTCGAATACGAAATCGCAGAAATTGTCGACAGCAAGACCGATCGCCGCTGTCGCGGTAACAGCTTAATCTATCGCATATGATGGTCCGGCTACGAGCACACCAACGACGAGTTCAGCTGGCTCCCAGCAGCAGAACTCGCCAATGCTCACGAAGCAGTAATGGACTTCCATCGCGCACACCCCAAAAAACCAGGACGAGAAGTACTCGACCTGGCAGTATAAATCGCGACAATCGCAACACCGCGCTTTCGCGACCATACCTCTCTTCCACTCTCCACATCTCTCTAGCTCTCTTCCGCTCTCCACATCTCTCTAGCTCTCTTCCGCTCTCCACATCTCTCTATCTCTCTTCCTCTCCCCACATCTCTCTATCTCTCTTCCTCTCACCATATCTCTCCCACACATCTCGATCGCCCCGACATTCTTGACTTCCTCCTCTTATTTCTTACTCTCGTCCTTTTCCTTGCCCTTTTCCTTTTCCTTTTCCTTTTCTTCTTAACTGTTAAAACTCCAGTTTACTCCCCTCAGACGGTCAGAAAACAAATGAAAATTTTAATTTTTTACTCGTCGTTCCCCAACTCATGCTGCTCCCTCGTGATCTCCCACCCCGCCTCGGCATAAGCCGCGACATCCCCCCATCACTGTCGCACACTGCCCGCGACTTCGTGACAGCCAACCCCGCTCCAACTCCCGCACCCTCACCTCCTCCAGCTCCACAGCCGCGGACGCCTCCGCAGCGGCCCATCACGCGAGCACCGCGCATTGCGCCAACTCAGGCGTCGGGTCATCGGCCCATGTCTCCTCAGTGCGCTTCAAGAGACTCTCGACCCACAGAAGCAAGTCGCCTGCGGAGAGCTCAGGCGCAGCCCAGGCGCCCCCCCAGGCACTTCCTCCTCAACCCCCTCCGCGGGAGAAGGCGAACCCTTCGACTCAGGCGATGCAACGCGTCGTCGCCTGGAAGCCCGCGAAGGCTCCTCGCCGCCCTCAGCAACCCGCTTCAAGTGCCGATGACCCACCGGCACCAGGGAACACTTCTTGTTCTGCTTCGCGCATGCCTGGCAGCGAAAACGAGGACCGGACACGCACAAAGGTTCCTCCCCCTTCTTACCACTGGCCACCCATCAAGCGTGCACAGATGAGCACCAATTGCACTAAAAAAAAACCAAGTCAGCGACATTGAGACTTCAAAAATCGCACTCACCATCGATGATCCCTCATCCTCGCCCAACACGATAGGCGCATCTTTTGACACACCCCTCGGCACCTCTGCCATGGCTGCACGCCAAGCAGCATCCTCGGCCTCATGCCGCGCCTCAGTGTCGAGACAACATGCCTCCTCTAAAGCGCACACCGCCGCCTCTTCCTGGGCACAATGAATGCCCACGTCGTTCTCGATCCACTCGACACGCAGATGCCAAGCCGCAAGGGCCAAACCCATCTCCGGCACGAGAAGCAACACCTCGGGCATCTGACCTTGCAGATGCACCTGCCGCTTTACAAAAAATCAACGCAACTCACAGAAAACAGAAAAAGTTTCATCACTTACCTCCCACTTCACCAACTCGACCTTCGCGGCTGCAACCGCCTCCTCGGTCTGGAGGATTTCCATCGCCACCTTTGTCTTAATCAAAGAGAGAATAGCTTCATCGGCCATATCGATGATGATGGTACGGAATCAGAAACGAACGCGACAAACCTGCCCTTTATAGTAACCACCATGGCAACCACCAAAACCACCAAAAAACACCCACCTCATAAAACTTGGGTTACACGCTTCGAGGGCTTCGCGCTCAAAGGGGGGGTACTGTTACGAGTCGTACTCATAACCTCGCTTACGTACGAATAACCAAGCCAATCGCGCCATCACGTGACCTTCACCCTTGCCGCCATTGTGCCTTCCTCTTTCAGCAATTCCTATTATATACATCCTTCCTTTATTCAACACCCCTTTATCCATAAAACCCTTTTGATCTCTAATAGTATAAGTAGTTACTTGATGTACACTCACTCTTTAGAAGATCGAGAATATATTGTCAACCGATTGAATTCCACTCTCACGATCTCAGTTATCGCTCGCGACTCTCATCTTAAAACCTTCGCCTATTAAGTCTCAAGAAGCCAGTCTTCCTCATACGTACTCGTCTTTCGTGACTTACATAATCCCCACTTTGCGACTCCCTCGTCAATCGCCTTAAGGGCATTTCCTTGTATTCATCTCGATTACGTCATCATATCTTTCGCCTCGAGTACAACCCTTAACACTGATAAAGCTGGTGAAAGTGATGCAAATGGGGAAATTGGTGAAAGTGATGATGTCTGGGAAAGTGGCAAGGGTGTGGGTTGCTGAAACAACTTGACTGAGTGGGGTGGATCCATGGGATGCTGTGCTGAAGGCTTTAGGACATTGTTTAACAATTCAAGGAGCTGGTTGCTGCCACCCACCTGGACACATGAGTGAGGCTTGTGTGTCATTGGGTCAAAGTATCTGTGATTTGGCAGAACCTCAATCATTGTTGTACCTTCATCCTAGTAGAAGACATTAGACAACAAAGAGATAGTTTGGCAGAGGACTTGCCAGTTGACTTGACCAAATCCCAAGTGCTATTGCATTCAACTGTATGCAATCACTCCCAGGTGATGATTTATAGCAGGTTCCATGCAAGGCACATTTCCAATGCTCCCTCAGTTTCAGTGTAAATCTCACCTTTGATGCTTCCACAGGTGAGAGATCACTCTCATGCAGAGCCTATAAAACTTTTGTTCAGCACAGACTCCCAGAGCTATTGAGAGAGGCATACCCTCAATGAGCTAGAGTAGCCACTGGCAGAGGCCAAGGGATCTGCTGGCACACTGCCCTGTTTTGTACAATTTTGAGCCACAAACTTGTCAGTGGTGGGGAAAATTTTTTTTACCTGGCACTGAAAGACTTCAAGAGATGACTCTTTCATCCCCAGTAATACCTTCAGTGGTACACATCCCCTGATTTCCTTGAACATCTTGTCTAGTTCTTTCTGAGTTTCCACTGTCAATCCATGGTTTACAGTCATCGTTTATTTAGTGGTTTTTGGAATGGTGATACTTTTGAACATATGGGCCTGTGAGCTGCCAGGAGAATGGTGCAACAACACCAAGTGCAGGGCTGAAGTTGGCTTCATACTTGGGCCCAATATTGGAGAGTAGCACTAGCCAAAAAAGGGTTGTCAGCCACCTAATGCACCCTCAAAATAGTACCTCTTAGGTGGTTTGAGTTTGCATCTGCAAACCACCTAAGAGGTGTTCTGAGTATAGGTGTGTCTAAGACATGCCTGAGGGGTATTTTTGGGGAATTTTTTTCTAAGTTCACTATATAGACATGTCTAAAATAGCCTGCCACAGGTGCCACCTGGGAGGGTTTGTTCACTGGCTGGAGAGTGTTACAGGTCTAATTTAGGCATGTCTAATAAGATATTTTCTGGAGCCTTAGAGGTGTCTATCATCCTTACTGTGTGTCTACTGGTGTCTAAATCAACATTTTGAGCCCAAGACCTCTGGTGGCAGTACCAATAGGTGTCTAATGTTGTCTAGATCCAATAATAATCCAATAATAATGGTGCTATTGTGGATGCATGTCTACTAGTGTCTAAATTAGAACAAAGGCATCTGCTCAGGGGGAGATCATTAGATGGTGTCTAATGGTGTCTAATTCAACACTTGTGGTACTCTTGTGGATGTGTGCACAGTAATGTCTAAATCAAACTTTTTGACATAAGGGCCCCTGCTCAGGTGACATCATTAGGTGGTGTCTAATGGTGTCTAAATCAAACATTTTGACATAAAGGCACTTGCTCAGGTTGCAGTACTAAGAGATGTCTAATGGTGTCTAGATCAATAATTGTGGGACCATTGCAGATGTGTGTCTACTAGTGTCCAAATCAAAACAAAGGCAACTGCTTGGACAACATCATTAGGTGTCTCATGGAGTCTAATGCTGTCTAAATCAATAGTTGCTCCTGTGCATGTCTGTCTACTAGAGATGTGTAGAGATGTCTAGGCATGTCTAGGCATGTCTAGACATGTCTATAGTCATGTCTAGTCATGTCTAGTCATGTCTAGTCATGTCTAGACATGTCTAGACACATCTAGTCATGTCTATAGTCATGTCTAGACACATCTAGTCATGTCTATAGTCATGTCTAGACACATCTAGTCATGTCTATAGTCATGTCTAGACATGTCTAGACATGACTAGATGTGTCTAGACATGTCTAGACATGACTAGATGGTCCCACAATTATTGATCTAGACACCATTAGACATCTCTTAGTACTGCAACCTGAGCAAGTGCCTTTATGTCAAAATGTTTGATTTAGACACCATTAGACACCACCTAATGATGTCACCTGAGCAGGGGCCCTTATGTCAAAAAGTTTGATTTAGACATTACTGTGCACACATCCACAAGAGTACCACAAGTGTTGAATTAGACACCATTAGACACCATCTAATGATCTCCCCCTGAGCAGATGCCTTTGTTCTAATTTAGACACTAGTAGACATGCATCCACAATAGCACCATTATTATTGGATTATTATTGGATCTAGACAACATTAGACACCTATTGGTACTGCCACCAGAGGTCTTGGGCTCAAAATGTTGATTTAGACACCAGTAGACACACAGTAAGGATGATAGACACCTCTAAGGCTCCAGAAAATATCTTATTAGACATGCCTAAATTAGACCTGTAACACTCTCCAGCCAGTGAACAAACCCTCCCAGGCAGCACCTGCAGCAGGCTATTTTAGACATGTCTATATAGTGAACTTAGAAAAAAAATTCCCCAAAAATACCCCTCAGGTGTGTCTTAGACACACCTATACTCAGAACACCTCTTAGGTGGTTTGCAGATGCAAACTCAAACCACCTAAGAGGTACTATTTTGAGGGTGCATTAGGTGAACAGAAAGAGGAAAGAGATTAACTAACCACATGCTATCACAGTGGGAATCCTGAGTATACACCACACAACAAGGGATACACAAGTCTTGCACCTATTGCAGTGGGAATCCGGAGAGATCAAAACTGGCAATCCCCCCCACTATGAAGGGCTATAAGTACTACTTCCTGCACACAGCCACCACAGCCTCCACAGCCACCATCACTAAGCCTCACTAAGCTGACACAGCCATGTTACAAATCCTGTGTGCACCTCCACATGGCTATGCCCCAACTTCCATATGCATCCCCCTTAGCACATATCCTTCCAAGGCAGTGTATGCCTGGGTACCCCAAAGGTGTCAATGGAGTCAAAGGACCATAGTGATGCTGAGGGAGCTGGGATTGGGAGGGGTGAAAGGGTTTGGGGAATGGGGTGGAGTAGGAGGAAGAGGAGGAGTCTGGATAATGATACTCTGATGGGTAAGTCCACAAGCAGAAGCAAATTCAATTTGATCCTGACAGGGTGAGCCCCACTGGGCAAGCCTACTGTATATAATAAATAATAATATAATAAATAATCCTAATGGCTAGAGGCCCCTGGGGGCCCCTGGGTCTGATATCGTGAGTTTCCGGAGCATCCTATAAATGCAACCTTTGAAATATCTAGTTAGATACCAATAATTGGCTGACCAGGCTGGACATCCCCTTAATGATTCTAGCTGAGCCTTTGCTCAATGCATGCATGGCAATAACCTGAAAAATGACCAGAACCCAAACAGACACATGATGCAGCAATGCAACACATGAACCCAACACAGCAACATGATGTGCAAATGTGCCAAGGGCATGACATGTGGCACCACACCAAATGAGGATGCAGCCACACCCAATGTGGGCCTCAGGAACCACACACCTGCCACAGTGGGTGTGGTTCTATATTAGGTGAGCCCCTCCCCCCCAGTAGCTATAGCCATGCAAAAAGAGCAGTGTCACTGCTCTTTTGCATGATGTTTAATTTTTAACTAATTTAAATGTTCTCTCATCTAGGTCTTGAGTCCTCCTGCAAATGAATACTGATGCAAAACCCCCTGCCACCCCACTTATCAACACCTGAACAACAGGGCACAGAGAAGAACCATATGAATGGTCATACAGATGACCTGGAGTCCACAGCCCCAGTACCCCACACCCCCACAGTGGGTGTGGGGTACTACAAGGTATGTTTTATTTTATTTTATTTTTCTTATTCTTGTGTGCAAAAAGAGCATAAGCTGCTCTTTTTGCACTGCATTACTGTTGTACCAATATTTTATTATTTATTTCTCTAGATCCTGAACCAGAATCCCTGCAACCCCCCAAGCAGAACTGGCTGAATGAGATGTGGCAAACAATAACTGTGAACAAACCCCCACAAATGAAGACTGACCCCTTGAGGGAGTGCTCAAAAGGAACTGGCCTTTGACTTCACTCACTGTGGAGGGTATGGTGGGTATATGTGGGTGTGTGACCCACATAAACCATCCCCCCCCTGTGGTGGCAGACCCTGGGGGGATAATATAGATAATAATAATGTATATAGTAATAATAATAAATAATCATATATGATCTAGCACAGCCACATGATCACCAAAAGATCACCAAAAACTGAATTGAAATGCTGGATTTTGGCTGTATTTCAGCCATACTGTTTGGGGGACCTATTGGGTACCATTTTCTGCCCCCAAAATGGTACCTAAATTAGGTCCCCCAAGTGACTGACCAGGCTGTCTCATCCAGTATTTCCACAGCATAAAATTTCTGACATCACTGGTGAGTTTGGGGATGGAGGCAAATAGGTGGCCAGTTGGGTCTGCAGAATTTCCACTGGAAGTAGTTAGAGCCATGGGCCCATAACCTGTGAAGAGACTAGGGAAAGACTATATACAGTGTGAGAGATAATCCCTGAAAGGGAATACTGTTTAGGGTACTGGCTTACCTCAGTCTTGTATAAGAGGACTGAGGAAAGCTGTTGGTGAGTACCATGAACTATATAGCAATTGCCAGAAAAGGAAAACTACATAAAAAAGGGGGTGATGATTAAGCTCCATCTGTGACCCATGACTCTTGATCTCCAACAAAAGGTGCCTAGTCTCCCTCCCAGACAGGGCAATGTCCCAGCCAACAAGATGATGTGAACAATGGCCAGAAGCAAACTGGCCTTTACTGACTTGGCACTCCTCCATTTGCTAGCCCCTCCTCTGCATCATTGTGCCTTTGGACTAAGAGGAATTATGACTCAGGCACATCCAATCATGGAGCTGTCTGACAGCGACAAAAAATGGCTTTACAGTCTGCACTCTCAAGCACAGCACTGCGCTCCCCTAACTTGGTCTGCACTCTCTTGAGCTACAGCCATGCCCTAAGGCAGCTGTACAAGTATCCCCACTCATAGAGCTGTTGGCAGTATGCAGGATGGCTCCCTAAACAAGGAATGGTTCATGCAGTTGGCACTGAACCCCACCCAAACAAGCCCCTTGGGGCAATCTGGCTGGTAGCAAAGATCTCATTCACTCACTATGCCCCATCACCCTGAGTGATGGGAAAACATAGTCCTCTCCTGCAAGTGTGATATTTTGAGTATTATATGTAGAACTACCCCCATGGGGTGATGCTGCACTGATGGCACCAACACCACCATTCTCATAATAATATATTGAAGAAAATGGCAATACTGTTTAAACTCACAATCTGATAGGTACTCTCAACAGTGGTGAGCTGGCTGGGATTCAGAGGATGTGACCATAGAAACCTGTCTGAGTAACCCTCACATCTTGATGTAGCAATATCCATGTAGTGCCTGAGCCAAGCCAAGTAGAGGTGATCATTTCAGAGTACTCAGGTGTACATCCCATTAAGGCTGAAAAAATGGCCTGGAGTTGGGGGCGAACCCTGACAGGTTGACTTTCTGCTCCAGATGTCCAACCGTGGCTTTCCTGCCACTTGTGAAAATATACAGGAATATGCACTCGACCTTGTCCAAGTGCACCACCCTCATGTACAGGAGCTTGGAGGGAACTGGTTGGACCATTTCATCACATGTAATATGGATCACATCAATATGAAGTGGAGTGCAAACCTCAAATCAAGCTGTGCTGCTGCAGTCAATCCTGCTGCCATTGAACACTGGTTCAAGCTCTTAAAGGCACAATACAACAAATACAAGTTCCCCCCCAATGCTATATATGGGTTTGACAAGAGTGGATTCCCTTTTGGAATGGGCCAGAAGGTGCACATGATGTCAAGAAAGGGGTGAAAAACACAGCACATTCAATGTGATGGCAATCGTGAAAATGTCAGTGTAATGTGTACCATCTGTGCCAATGGCTCTTCCATACCTCCTACAGTAATCTTCAAAGGCAAGAATATGAAGACTGAATGGGCTGCCAACAACCCACTGGAAGTATCGTGAGTAGGGTCAATCCTTTCACACCTGAACCTATAACTGATTACTTCCAAGGATATGCATTTCTGACAAGGGGTGGATGGACAATGAGCTGGCAGTTGCCTGGCTCAAGGATTTTGATAAGCAAACCAAGGAAAAGGCAGGAGGACACATGCAACTGCTCCTATTTGATGGCCATAACTCTCACTACAGTTATGAATTTATCAATTATGCAATTGCAAACAATATTGTCATGATGTGCTACCCAGCACATACCACTCATGTGCTCCAAGGACTCAACATTGTTGCCTTTTTGGTGTTGAAACAAAACTGGACAGTTGAGTGCAACAAATGGAACGTATCCCATCATCCAGAAAAGATCAGCAAAACCACATTTTTACATGTATATGCTGCCGCTCACCAGAATTCATTCACCACCTAGAACATCCTTGCTTCATTCACAAAGACAGGAGTTTGGCCATTCAATGCATCAGTGGTTGCCCCCGAGCAAATGGCCCCTAGTATGGCACACTCAACTGCTGGCTCACTCCCAATTGAAGTCACATCCCCCATTAAATGCATCATGTACTTCCACAATCAGCTGATGGCTGAGCGATACAACTGAGATGACTTGCCAGTAATGGATGAGTCCCAGAACATTCATATGTATGAAGCAGGCAACATAGAGCTCACCATAGATCCCACCCTCCTTCCCCCAAACCCATCTGTGAGTTCTACCACCATCCCAGGCACTCCCAGCAGCCCAGTTACCCCGACAAAGGCCCCTACCCTGCCACCTACCTTTGAGCAAGCTTGAACAAAGGTGACAGAATCACTAGAAACAACATTAGCATTCTCATCATCATCCTCCTTTATAGTGTCTTCGTCTCCACTTTGCTCAACATTCAAACTCCCCAAGCATGTATACAGTCACAGCAATGACCTTCCCAATGTTGACTGGCAGCTTGCCAATTCACCCCCCTGGCAGGGTCATGGTGCAGTGCACCAGTCTCGTGAAGAGCTGGAGGCAGAGATTGGTGAGCTGTGGAGGGCACTGAGAGGGGAAAAGGAACATAAGGAGGCTGTGGTGTGAGCAATTGATGCAACCAATGCACAATTGGCCCTTAGTGGAATGGTGGTTACTCATTCATGCAATCAGCTTGCTGCCAAGGAAACAAAGAAGACCAAAGAGAAATCTTACCATATCAAGAACACGTTTGGGCAACTGGTCACACATTCCAAATTTCAGGCAATTGCAGCAGATGTCCACAAGCACCATACAAACCAGGAACAAGCTATGTCAACCAGAAAAAAGCTCACTGATGCTTGGAAGTCATTTAAAATGACACAGGATGCAGAAATTGCATCATGGAAGGCCGAGAAAGACCGATGCAAGGCAGCAGGCCTGAAGGCTCTGCCAAAGCCCCACACCCTCCTAAAGAAGGCTTGGATGGCACAGAATGACTCTGGAGGCATTACGCAGACATCAGGCAATGGATCAGATGGCAAAGGAAGTGAGGATGGAGGTGCCGGGAGCGACGAACAAATCTAGCAGAATGGTCACACTCAGTCACAAGTGTGCAATCACTGGGGATTTGCTGATTCTGGTACCCCCTGCAAGACTTGCACACCCTGTTCCACAGAGGGAGTTCCAGGATATAAAATTTTTATCCTAGGTAGCTATAATACTTGTACATATCTCTCCCAATTTTTGGCTAATTTTGATCAAAATTGCAAGCTTGAGATGACTTTGAGTGAAAGTGCATGCAAATAGTGGGGAATGACTGTACTACAATCCTGAACTTGCCATCACTGAAGGCATGTCCATGCTCATGGAGCTGTCTGACAGCATGACAAAATGGGCTTTTTCAGTCTGCACTTTTTGAGCTACAGCACTGTGTCCTAACTTGGTCTGCACTCAAGGCACATCCACACTCATGGAGCTGTCTGACAGCACAACAAAATGGGCTTTCACAGTCTGCACTCTTCAAGCCACAGCACTGCCTCCCTAACTTGGTCTGCACTCTCTTGAGCTACAACCATGCCCCTAAGGCAGCTGTACAAGTATCCCCACTCATAGAGCTGTTGGACAGTATGCAGGATGGCTCCCTAAACAAGGAATGGTTCATGCAGTTGGCACTGAACCCCACCCAAACAAGGCCCCTTTGGGAGCAATCTGGCTGGTAGCCAAAGATCTCATTCACTCACTATGTCCCCATCACCCTGAGTGATGGGAAAACATAGTCCTCTCCTGCAAGTGTGATATTTTGAGTATATATGTAGAACTACCCCCATGGGGTGATGCTGCACTGATGGCACCAACACCACATTCTCATAATAATATATTGAAGAAAATGGCAATACCATGTTAAACTCACAATCTGATAGGTACTCTCAACAGTGGTGAGCTGGCTGGGATTCAGAGGATGTGACCATAGAAACCTGTCTGAGTAACCCTCACATCTTGATGTAGCAATATCCATGTAGTGCCTGAACCCAAGCCAAGTAGAGGTGATCATTTCAGAGTACTCAGGTTACATCCCATAAGGCTGAAAGAAAGGTGCCTAGTCTCCCCTCCCAGACAGGGCAATGTCCCAGCCAATGAGACAATGTGAACAATGCCTGGAAACAAACCAGCTTTGTGTGATAAAAGAACCTTGGTGCAGTAAGATTGCAGAGGTACAAACCAGTGGGGTTTACACGCAGTACCTACACTATATATAGTAAAAGGGTGGCCTAGAATGGCCAGAACAGCAAGAAAGGGAGGCACAATTGCACATGATATGAATACACTGTAGCCAATAACTGCCATTTCAACAGGCTTTTGCCAACTTAGCACTCCTCCATTTACTAGCCCCTCCTCTGCATTGTCATGCCTTTGGACTAAGAGGAATATAATAAATCACAGTAGTGGTGGCAAAGTCATAACTGCACTGCCAACTGCAAAAAATATGGCTAGGTTTTGTTGATAGTGATTGTCAGATGGTCTATTCCTCACCACTACCAGTATCACTATTGTCCCTGCCATCATGGGCATCAATGTGCACAGCACTATACCTCCTGCATCAACTGGGATTGTAATTGGGATTCCTGTCACACTGTTGTTAATATATAAATGATACTGTTTCAGGAATTCCCACACAGGCCAATCACCTTGAAATTTCCTAAGGAAAGGACGCTTATCTTTTAACTATGAAGGAGGATTTTAGAAGTTAGAAAGAACTCAAAATGATTGTGAACAGTACTGCAATCCCTTGTGTTGTAAGTTTGTCCACCATGTTGAACGGGTGAGTTCAGGTGGATGGGGTGGGAGCAAGAACTAGTGTATATTCGGCGGCCGGTACAATATATCTGATGTAATACATGTATCCGAGCTCGTACCTCCAACACACATTGCTGGCAACTGAGTCTGACCTAATCATTTGTCTCCAGTTGATGCAAAAAATTGGTGTGTGATATAATAAACCTCAGAGTCACTTGATCTGAGCAGATTGCACCCTAATCTTATCCTTAGTGCTGACAGGTTGAGGCCTCTTTGGTTTTGCACAATTGGCCATGTCTATCAATGCAATGTAGCTGGTGTGATGTTGGGGGACCATGGGGGAAGTTTGGGCTAGGAGTTTGGCAGTTGGTTGTAGTGAGAGTGGAGCAAGTGCCGATGACATCATGATCTTCGGCATTTGCCAAATTCAACTGTCCTTCAGGATTAGTGGAGCTCTTGCACTTTCCCAAACTTGACCCTGTTTAGACCCCATGAATAATTCAGGGGTCTCTCTGACATCAGTAATTAATCACGGGTGCCAGATTCGCGGGTGACCCTATGAATTGCAAAATTTCATGTGTGGAACCCAGAAAAAATTCACACTTTTAGAGTTCACGGTGATGCCCTGGGGCTTTGGAGCATTCCAGAGCTTCTGGAGCAGTGCTCCGTTTTGCTCCAGAGCCTCCAAACCAAGGTAAGAGCTCTGGAGCATGTCCAGTTTTCCTGATGCTCCCCCTCTCCTAGGCAGGTTCCTACCAGCCTCTATATACCCCTCTCTAGACCTTATTCATTTGCTTTGACGAGTACTTGACCCAATGTACAGCATTTTTTTTTCTGGTCCCCCTTGCAAACATCTGTAAGCCAAGTCCTTTGGAACTCACATGGAGCCCACCCAAAGTGATGCATAAGCGAGGTTGTGGGGACACTATTCAACAACAAACAAAGCGCGCAGTCGCCTTCAGCTTTCACTCCACCTAGGGCTTTCCCACCTGAGTGAGAGAGGAGCTGTCACGAATGGGCTCAGAGAACATATTAAATACCGTGTTATTATTTATTACTTCGAAGGGGGAGAAAGGAAATGGAGGGGGGGCGCCGAGAGAGAAAATGCGATGGATGAGACAGCACCTACAACACGACAACAACGACTGAGTTTGTATCGGATAGGGGCTGCTGCTGTGTTAACAATACATAAACGTATGAAATTGGCGAAAGCGTGAAGTGTAGGACAGCGGGGTGAATGAACAAGGGAGTCTAGGAGAAGCGTGATTGCACAAGGGGGGTAAAAAGAGAAGGAAAATAATGTCCAGGATGAATCGGCAATGCAACGCATCCGTCGTTCCCGCTTTCCCGCATCTTTGAGCGAGCAATCCAAAGAATGGGAGAAAGCCAGGGGGTGAGGGGGAAGATCGTAAACGGGAAAACATGATGGCGTAAGTTGATGAAAAATACGGTTAAAAGCGGTACCCGAGTGGGGTGAAGAGGGGAGGATAGAGGTGAACTGAACGTCTGAGACGGAGAAGTTCGAGTGATGGTGCAGCCAGATACAACTGGGTACTCGAATCCCATGTTCAAGAAGAGAGGACGGAAGAGCGAGGGACGAACGAGAGCCCACCACGAGGCAAGATGAACGAGAGACGCCCCCCAAACCGAGATGAACACCACGGACTGACCGACAGAGATGTGCGAAAAACGAGAGCGAAGGGGAAACCGATGAGTGCGATGACAGTGGGAGCGCCAGTTGACGCTTGTGCATTTCTTTTAATCCTCTTTCTTGACGCAGCTCATTACGCCCTCGTCGTCGACTTGCTCGACCCACCCGCGCCTGCAAGAGTGCACAACGCATTTGCTTTCCTCGCACAACACTCCCAAGACACCTGGGATAGCTGTGCAATCTTGTCCAGTTGCTTCATTAGTGCCAAAAGCGAGAGTGCAGCCGCCACCTATTTCAATATTGCCGGGATCATCAGGGGTGAATTAACCGGAGGTACCAAGGGAAGAAAGCAGACGTACAACTTTCCAGATGAGAGCGTGTGTCGAGACATTCGAAGCCAACCTGGGCTACAGGCTGGTTCCACGCGCCGCACTTGGTCAGACCCCACGCACATCTGAGATCCTCATCAAGATCAATGTCCAGCCCACGCTTCTTGAGACCAGAACTGGGAGGGAGGACGCAAGTCCCGCCCCACATGACGTACGGTGGCTGAAACGCGTATGGTGACTGTATTTTATTGTCTGGTCTGAAAAGAAAGAACGGCTCTACGTACCTGGCAAGTGAAGCCGCAGTTGGGGGTGCAGGCAGGGATCGCATGGTCAGGATATTGGCAGTCCTGAGCGCCCGGAGTTGTCTCGGTAAGGTTGGTGAGGTAGTCGGTGAGGTATGGTTCGCCCAGGTGCTTGGAGGCCTTCTTGCCCGTTGGGTCGGTCTTGATGAATGCTGGTGATACAAAATCAGTCTCAAACGAAAAGTAGGGCGCGTGGGGGAGTAGGAAGACATACCGGGAATGGCAGACACGCAGAGACAGACGTCGATCTTGCCGTAATTGACGCCCAGAATCTTGAGGTCACCGTCAAGGGGTGCGCAGATGTCAACGAAGCCGCGCTTGGATTGCAAGGTGGACGCAGAAACGAATCCAGCTGTGGCAGCGAGTGCGGTGATGAGCTTGGTGGCGAGACGCATAATGACACTGGAACGCAGTGCTGGATGGAGGCACAAGGGAAGAGGGCAGAGCGAAAAGGCAGGCTGAATAACAGGACCGGGTTCAGCGCCCAGAACACAAATTCATCTGAATTACTTGGGGGGGACCCTGCACTATCATGATCGGAGATCCAATTGACAGCTTTTTCTATTCGCTTCCTTCTCCGCTTCGCATGATCCCCATCGTAAGGCGAACAGGATCAGGGCGGGTAAGCGCAGGGACCGCGCGTGTCGGCGCGTCCATCGACTATGTTCACTCGTCAATTCACGCTCCAAGTCCCAAACTCGGTGCCCTACCTGGAGATGAACGTCCACTGGCCGGACTCCCACGCCCGTTCCTATCACTCGGATGCCGTCCCCTTTAGATTTGCAGCTCGCCTCGTCCTTGCCTCCCTCCCACCATCCATCGTCTCGAGGTCCCTCGACTTCTCACTCCTCGATTCTCCTATGGAACAAGTGCACTTCATGTGGCAGCACCCTTAGGAGACTCACCGCTTTGCTATTTACACTAATTTGTCTTGAGCATACGCCTCTATCAATGGGATTAGGAGTGACTGCTGCCCTGGTCGCCATCACGGGCCCCGGAAAACTCAGGAACGCCGCCCCACTCCTGGCACAGTGGCCCCCGATCGCGCTGGCTTGCTTGCCCGGATCGCTGTTTTCAAGAATGGCAATGATTATATCTGAAGCATCTGAGAGCATCTGACGCATCTGAGACTGGAGACAGCCCTCAGCGTCCAATCTTCTCTTCAATTCGTCGTACGACAGTGACGAAATGGAGAATGCCGAAACCGCCATTAACTCCCGAAGGCGTATGGATGAGAATGAGAAAGGTACACATCCACCCATACAGGTACTCCGGTTCTCGGCCGGTAATAGCGCCAAAGGGAAAAGGAACATCCCACGCTCACTAACACAGAATGCCTTCTTTTTATAATTCAATTTATTCCCCTCTCCCGCGTAGATAAGTGCAGGCGAGAATGAAGGAGGGGGCCCTGCGGTGCTGTTTCGAGATTAACCTCCGCTCATCACCTCGCTCAGACCCACTTCGTGCTTGCGCCGTGCCCCTATCACGCCACAGCATTGGCGCCTGAGGTCATAATCAGGTAATGGGAGGTAATTGTTCTTGATGGCTATAGAGTTATCAACAATTATGCATGTGGTACCACAAATTCTGAGGGTAAACAAATTAGGGAGAAGAAGTGAATGGTGCGAAGAATTATAAGCGACGACGTAAAAAATAACATGAAGTGCAAAGCGGGAAATGAGGGAAACACTGCCATGTTCAGCTGGGTGGAACCCAATGGGGCTAAGGAGGCGTGGCAGTGGTGGTGGCTCTATCACTTCGAACCTGCCTCCTACGGGTAGCTGAAGCGATCCAAGCCTTGTACGCAAAGCAAACGACAAGCTTCGATATTTCTGCCGTATGCTCCGCCTTTTCATTTGGTATCCAATGTACCTGTATTGTTTCCATTCCTACTACGACCTCTGGTCGCCCCGTTGTCGATTTCAGAGGCGGTGCCCTTACGGCATATGAGCACACACAAACAAAAATAGACTGTTGTGTTGTGTAATTTTACGTCTTTGGCTTGTGGTGGCCTCGACGAATTCTGCCAACCAGCCTATATCCATGCCCTTCTTGGTCCCAGAAACAAGAGTGAAATCTAGGGATCCCTCACCTTCACCGAGGAAGCATCCATAGTCCTCATAATCTTTCAAACATTCAACAACCTATCGGTACGTGTCAACGCATCACCTGGCGTCGGTTCTTCCTCCGCATGGCTGGCTCGCGGTGATCTTCTATTTTTGTTTTATCACAATTTAAAATTTAGCATAATAGTTTCCCAGCTGCATGAACCCGGTGCGGCAGTGGCATTGAAGCTTCCTTGGAGGCTAAGGTGTATATCCTTCTGTACCCGCATTCAGGGTTACCCCTCGCGAATGGCTCACACAGTCAAGCCGCACAACCAGAGCCACCTGGGTTTTCCTTCTCCAGCGCTAGGAGCGAGCGGAGACGACAACCCATGGCGGACTTTGGAAGATCGATGACTCGGTGTAAAACTAATACTCTTGCTTGGTGCCTTTCGTACTTCATGGACTGAATATCTTCGCTATCTCCGCGCTGCAGACACAGATTGAGATGGCCGCGGCAGGATTGGCCCTTTATGACTTTCCTCCGATGTCGATAATTAATATTACCAACGAGTTGCTGTCCCATTCGCTTCTCCCAGCTTACTGTAACCCACCGCCTGCATCTTTTATACAGAGAAGGGAGGAGAGGAGTCGATGCAGTCCATCCATTACGTGGAAAGCAGCACGGTCAAAATAATCAAAAGAAGATCCAGCGCTGAATTGCCCGATTCCGCGGGTTTCGCAACCTATTTCTTTCCGAGTCTTGGTAAAATGATAATGATGACCACGCTGTGGATGTGGATCGAGAGAATCCGCCGATGGTAGGGACCAATTCGTGCCAGGAGACGGCACCCAATCTCAAATGGTAATAGTGCATTGGCGAGAGTGGGATTCCACACTCACGAAATGCGCCGCACACATACTAACCCCTAAGGGGAGAAGTCCCCGTACAGTACTTGGCAAGGTAATCTCCGCTCAAAATGACTACAACATCAATAACGACGATAAAGTGCAATGATGCCAGTCACGAATTACTAGGCTTGAAATCCGGACGGACAAGTAACGAGGTCATATGTAAAATTAAAAACAAAAACCCGCTATTTGAATACCGCTAGCGACACGGGTCGCTGTTTAAGGAAGAAAAGCCACGTTCTACAGTTTTACGTCTCTCTCCAAGAGCCATTCCCACGACCGGATTTGGAAGCTCAGAAAAAACTGGGCAGGCATGGCACAGGCCCAAGGGCATCCTAGGACTGTACCTCGAGAGTGACCCCGGCACAAATTCGGCAGCAATCCGATTATCCTGGTATGATTTCTCATGTAAATCATTAGTAGAGATTGGCTGTGTTTTCCAGGGAATTTTCGCTACCCTGGTGCGGCGCCTTTTTACTCACCAATACCCACAGCCGGGTTTGGATTGCCTCATATGTTGATGTTCGAGATCGATAATTGATTTACACCAAATGTCGTGGGTCATTGTTCCATGCCACACTATCCCTCAATAATAATGATCCTCCTAGTCCCGAAGGGAGCGGATGGACCTGCCGTCGGCCTCATGCCAATCCGAACTTGGCACGCTGGGAAGATCTATGAGTGGGGTGCGCGGGGGTCATCTGCCTATGATTGATCAACCGTTGCAACGACCCTCGTTCCTTAGAGATATAGTACAAAATTCCCAGGGAGGCACCAAACACGTCCCCTGAAGAGAATCCAACGTCACCGACAACACTCCTCGAGTTACCCCTGAACCCTGCGACTGCCGCGGGATTAGTACACATAGGCGCAGGACCGCTTAGAGCTCAACGCAACCGAAGTCCACCAAGTGTCCCTTGTCCCCCTGGCGATTCGGTTTATAAGCAGAATCTCGCCAGGCAACAACGGCTTTGCGGAGCGTGGTGTACCACGTGAGCGTGACGGAAAGCATGCCACACGGTTTGGGGGAGTGCAATCGGGGCGTTTCGTTGTCTAGGAGACGTGCGAGGGATCCGTGCAAGACAGGATATCCTTATCGATCGGTAACATTGATCCCGTTGGAGAAGATACCCGAAACGAAGATGACTTGATGCCTACGAGCCATGACCGGAAGTCTTCCACTCTCCATTGCGCTCAAGTTCACCCATTCAAGTCCAAGAAAACGGCAGCCGAATGCTGGAAGCAGACAAGGTTAGGATAGAGAAACTCGGCATTAGACAGAGAAGAGGCAAGTATTCCAGATCCCGGTCATGGTCGCCAGCAATCCAGAGATTGTTAGGATGGGGACTAGAACGCCGTCTACACAGCGGGACATGAAGGTCTTCCCGTGAACCAGATACTGAACGGTTGCGTGGATGGACAAGAATATGCTGCACAAAGGATGAGGACGAGACATGGACGTTGTGAGTGTGAGAAACGCAGAACTAGTGGGGTTTGAGCGGATCGATTAACGCATTGTATGCATGTCAGAATGTCAGAGAATAGAAGGAGGTATTCAACCACCCCTATCCATTCAGTCTCAACGAGATGCCTCCATCTCATTAGCGCCCGTCACGATGACAAAAGCATGTGGAAATGAGGCCAAAAATGACACAAAGACCATTCAGTTGACTCCGTGATAGGGTCCATTGGTTTCGACAGGCATGACATTGACAGAAGCTGTGGCTCCTGTCTTTCAGAATAGATCATGCATGGCACCAGTAAGCAACCTCTGAAAGGCATAAACATATTTGTTGTTCTCAGTCTATAGCCACAGCAGGATTTCCCGGATGCAGAGGAGTCAGTCAGATGGGCGGGGAGCAAAAATAGGATATTCGTCGGATTACATTATTGGATGGCGGCGGCGGACTATGCTACGAAGTGCTAGCAGGCCGTCTGGCGAGAGTAGTAGTTCTCTTGAAGACATCCGTTTCCCGTGAAAAGTTACAACTTGAGAAAGCTAAGCCCCTTTTAGGATCTTCAACAAAGAACAACGTGCACTGTAAGGGTTCGGCACGACTCCACAGGCCCGATATCGGCTGTCCACAGAATTTTGCAAGTACATACTTGTAAGGTTGTGTGTGATGTCCTCCAAGAGAAGCATTTCGAATGTAGTTTGGGAGAGCGGAGGCGGCGGAACCTTGGGCTGGGACCATAAACCGAAGAACGTGATGTCACATCACGGGAGTGACTGTCACAAGCTTACCGGAACAATTGAATTCGAAGTTAATTGTACTCATGCAAGCAAACATAAGGAGGAACAATGAGGCGAATCAGGGGAGAAGGGGGAAAATGCAGGTGAATGCAAAAGAGGGCGGGAGCAAGAGTGGAAAGCATCTCACGATTCACTGGATTGAGAACCTACCCATGCCTATGTAGTGAAGGGCAACTGCCATCTGGTGGGTTTTTTAAGAAGCAGGGAGACTCATGGATCGCTCGACTCGACTGCTGGCCTTCAGGGGTTCTTATTGATTAGATCTGTAATCTCTTTTTCAATCAGCACAAGAGGAGCATGGTTGAGTTTAGTGAGATGAGGGCAGACTCTTGCTCTAGAAGAATTGGATTCAGACTCAATTGCATAGTCCAGAAGCATCCCAATGCAGTAGAGTAGGGCACAGCAGAATCACTTGTTGATGCTACAGTAGTTGACATCAGCACATTGTAAGCTTCAGGCATTATCACAGAAAATGATACACTGTCTGTACAGCACAGTACCATGGGGATCAGAGGTCAGGGGGAGCAGGGATGGTAAATCAGCAAAGAATAAACCTCCATATGAATGCTGCACTTCAGCCTCCATGGCATAAACAAGAGTACTGGTGGACAGCATATGAAAAGGTTTTAAGGGACATTTTCTTGACTAGGAATTCTTAGCCCAGGGGGTGACCTGTGATAAACCCTCAGTAGGTTAGGCTTTGTGACATGTGACAGACCTATGGTTGAAATATTCTGTAGGTGACCACTGTATATGGCCCTGAAGGGGCCTTCATAGTCTCTCTTTCCCTTTTCAGTCTTGCTAAATGTCCAGTGGGGGTGTATTGATAAACTGGTTTGATTAGGGAGAGTGATTTGAAAATGGGTTTGGAGCTACAGTCATTCACCACTGTTTGAACAACACTTTGTTCATTTGTCTCTACACACTTCAAATCCCTCTTATATCTCATAAAATATAGCAGGCATTGTTGTAAATCCATTTAGCTAACTAATGATGCTGCTACCCATGCTCCTCAGGACAGTGTGAGTTCTCAGTGTGGATGCAGACCAGAGTGCCCAGATTGCATAATCACCACTATTTGAATACTTCCTTTGCATTCACTCAGGATGGTGTTTTTGTTTTTTCAATTTCCCCCTGGAAAGCTGAAGCACTACTCAGTACAATTTCCAAGGCTCCTGGAAACCATACAGTATGAGCAAGGCATTGATGCCATGATTCAGAACTGACACTGGAAGCAAATGCCATTTTTGTTCAAGTTGTCCCTTGTTCACCTCACTACATGTCATTCCCTGGGCAGATTGTCATGGAATTCTCCAGGAATGTGTAAAATAGTTAGGTACATCTCTCTGCCAAAGGGATGGGGTGGAAGAGAAATAACCAAATTGTTCAAATAGTGGTGAGATTCAAACAGTGGTGAAAGACTGTACTTGTCAGGGCCATGCTTCAACAAGAGCACCAAACAAGTGTAAACACCAATAAATCTGGCTAAGTACAGATAAGTCCAACTAAGTCCAAATGAACTTGGGTGAGAATGAGATAACAGAGGACAGGAGACAAGAAGGGATGTCCTGCAGCACAGAAGGGTCTATGTGGAATGAGTGGTGAGCTAGTCTTCAACTTGCAGGTCACACTTCAGCTGGACTATACTCTGTAGTCTGGAATAGAGGTGGAAATCCTGAGAGACCAAAGCTGAGGTCTCTGGACTTCACCACCAGACTACTTATACTTGATCACTATACTATGGGGGAGTGGTTCCAGGAATGGCAGGCACAAAGGAACAGGAACAGAAGGTACAAGGGGATAGGAATGGGAAGGCAGGCAGGGGGAATTGGAAGCAAAGGAAATGAAGTGGAATCAAACCAGAACTAAATGAAAACTACCTGAAGATGGATGGACTCTGACACTACCCAAGCCCCGAATCCCTTTTCAAAAGTTTCCAAATCCTCCTGCTTGAATCCTTGTGCACTTCTCTGCAAGCCCACTATGTTCATAAGCCAGCAACTACCACTCTCACTTTGCCACTGCAATGGGATGAAAAAAACCTGACCCCATTGCAGTCCCTACTGGCCCTGCCATTCTGTGTACTACTAAGTCTAAGTCCAAGTGCTCTGTCATCCCATCAGCCAAGGCAACTGCCACTAGTCTTGCTCTGAAGAGTATTCCATGGGCAAAGTAGTGAACAAGTACCAGTTATGTAAGCATTATGTGATGAGAGAACTGATGAATATAAGGGAGCCTAAATACTCAAGCAGAGTGAGGGCAGGCTTTAATGACCTGATGCTTATAATATTCATGTACATTGGCCATTTTATGGCCTACAGGATAGGAGAAACAATACATATGCAGCATATGCACAAAGGCATACAAAAAAGAAAAGACAAAAGGAGTTATAGTGATACCCAGGCAATCAAGCATGGGAAACTCATCATGTGATGGAGTAGGTGGTTATTGGTGGTGTATTAGTGTCATGTGCCCACTTGATTACCAAGACTGCAGCCTCTACCCCTCACTGCTCTTCTGGCCCACTCTAGGGCCACTCCCTTTTATTATATATAGTGTAGGTACTACATGTAGATCCCCCACTGGTTTGGACCTCTGCACTCTGTTCTTTATTTCACAATCATGGTCTTAGGAGACACTCACAAGTGCCTCCCCAACCATAGGCATGCTTGTGTCCATCTTCACACCCAAAATAGGGGTAATCCCTAATTCTGCTCACCAGATCTAAACCTCACTCCAACACTCCCCCTCAAGTGCAACATAGCCTGAGTCCAACCATGTGAAAATCCACCTTCATAGGTCTGAGTGCCTTCATAAGAATATCAGCCATCATGTCATCTGTAGGGCAGTAAACTAAATTGAATGTACCATCCTTGATGGTCTTGTGGATGAAATGAAATGATATATCAATATGTTTCATTCAGGCATGATAATTATTGCCCATAGTGAGTCATAGGGCAGATTGGTTGTCACAATAAAGAATGGTTGGCTTCAGTGGGATTTGGAACAAATCATTGATTACCCAATGTAACCAAATACCTTAGCTGCATGAGTTGCAGCAATGTTCTCTGCTTCTGCTGTAGATAGCATAATGGGTTCCTGCTTCCTTGAACTCCACAAGACAGTGCTGCCCTTTATTAGATAAGCATATCCAGAGATTGTGCACCTATGGCTCTGTGCAGCCCCATTAGCATCTGTAAAGCCAAGTAAATACATTAGATTGACATATTTCATCTGCCAAATATCATATAATTTATTTGGTGGCTTCCCAATGTACCAGTCCCAGATTGTCAAGGAACTGCATCAGGAAAATCAAAAGCCACTTCAAAGACTCTGAAGGCAGGAAGGGCCAAACAGTAAGTCCCTTCTTCAGACTGTGAAGAGGCCTTCTTCCAGCCTTCTGAAGTACTGGAAGTACTGGAAGATGAATTACATAAGCTGCCATATAGTAATATTATATGTGGAGATGTGGCATGAGCTACCATATATGGTAATGTTACATAATCATTCATTTTACATATTACATAATCATTTTGTTTTGAATATTACACAATCACTATATTACATGTTACATAATCATCATACTACATGATCACTGCATACTATATAATCATTATGTTACATAAGCTGCCTATAGAACATGTTACCTAAGCTACCATATGGAGAGATGTTACATAAATTCCTATATAGATAAGCACCAGGCAATATGTATGGGGTTGAAACAACCTGTCCCTCTGGAGGTCTGTGTGCAAAGTTTGAATCTCAGTTGTGGGATGTTTGAGACATTGTTCTCTTCAGCCTATTCTAACTACACCCTCTTCTACAGCTTCAGAGTCTTCAGAGATACATCCCATCTTCAGAGAGTAAATGATTTCCCTGATGCTGAGAGAGGGTTGATATGGCAAAGGTGATATTGGGATGTGTGGCCATAGATGCATACACAAGGCTACCAATTGCCTTGCAATAAGGGATACATTTCATTTGTTAAATTTCCATGGGATTGGTTGGACTCTCTGTGTGTGAGTACATGGCCCCAAGTTCCATTGGTGTGGCAATGGACTTTGCATCATTCAGAGAAAACTGTGTGATGATTGAGTTGATGTACAAAGTCTGTGAGAGTTGAATAATTCAAGATTTGTGATCTCACTCAACCTTAATACCAAGTAGCCAGTATAGTGGCCCAAGATCTGTAATGGAATACTTAGCATTAATCTTTGTCTTGAATTCATTGAGCAGTGCCCTTGAAGGGCCCATCAAAGTGCAATCATTGACATGAATTGCCAGTATAAGAGGCTTTCTGTCTTTAAGAGTGTGGAAAACACTAGGGTCAGTGTGGCTCACACTAAATCTGAGATCATTAAGAGCTCATGAAAGGGAATTGTAACAATGTCTACCAGCTTGTTTGAGACTGTAAAGCATTGTTCATAATCAGAGGATTGTATACATCCCTCAGGGTTTATATCCAGGGGAAACTGCATGTAGATCTCATCAGTATCCAACTTGCCATTAAGATAAGCACCATTGAAGTTGAAGGAATTGATATCCCAATTATTTTCCACAGCAATCATGATGATTGTATGAAAACTTGCAAGTTGTGCCACAGGGGAGATGGTCTAAGTTCGGTTCAGGTCAGGTTTTGCCTCATTTGGGGAAAACCTGAACCTAACCTGAACCTGAGTTCACCCATGAGGGCAAAACCTGAACCTGACCACAGGTTAGGTTCAGGTTTCCATGGTTTGTAACCTAACTTAAGTAACCATACAGGGGAGTAGGTTTCATAGTAGTCAACACCATAAATTTGTGTGAAATCATGAGCAACTAGACATGCCTTGTACTTTAGAATACTACCATCAGCCTTGCACTTGATTTTGAAAACCAGCTTGCAGTCAACAATGTTCTTGCCTTGTGACCTTGGGACTTCTTCATACATTTCAGCATCCTCAACAGTTTTAAGTTCAATGTCAATAGTGTTTTCTATTCTGGCCAGTCTGTTCTTGATTTAGCCTCTTCCAGAGATCTGGGTTCACTGTTGAGGTCTTGTAATGCAGCATTATTAAATTTGATGTAATACATGGCATCATTGATGGGGGAATTTGCATCATTGTCATTATCTCCAGGTGTGGCAGCACTCCCCCTGATGCTGGGTATTTTGTCATCTGGTCTTGAGTGCATGTAGCCATGTACTGTACCTTTTCCTTGCTCAAGGTGTTGTATGTACTGTCCTGGTTTATGGGTATGAGTGGACCACCATTCAGGTTGGATGGTCCAGATTACTTTAGGAGCTGGAGGAGTTTCAAGGGGCTACAACATTTGGACAGGCATAACAGGCCTACATTTTGCATGAATATCATTAGCTAACTCAATTGGCTCAACATGAGCTGGTGGGTCAGGGGATAGAATTGGCAGGGGGATTTCATCCATTGTGTGTGGCCATGAGCTTGTACTTGTTGTATTGAATGGAATTTCAATCATCAGCACAGTAAATTTGATGTTTTGCTCAATGGAGATCATGTTACAACCTTTCCAATATATTCTGTGAGCATGAGGACTATTGTTATTGTAACCCACCCAAAATCCTTCATTTGTGCATTCATCCAATTTCAACATGGTGTCATTGTGGACCCAAACTTGTTGTCCCCAAATAGGGCCTCATCCTTCATGCATAGGACTTGAATTTTCATATATCATGTTGCATCATCAGTGAAAGTAATGTAATATGAGTGTCCACCCAATGAATTGATTGGTGAGGGTCCCAAAATGTCCATATGAATTTCCTCACCAAAAAAGGATGTGAGTGGAGCCATCCATTCCTTTCAAATCACTTTCCTCATGGCTTTCATGTATTCACATGAATCACTGGAGAATTTGTCAAGATTGTCCACAAGTTTAATTCCTTGGATGATGTTGTTTTTAATGAGGGAACAAATGGTGTCAATAGAGATGTGGCCCAATCACTTATGGAGCTCAGAAAGTTTGATAGTTTCAATCATAGTCCTGGCTGCCATGTTGGCATGCTTGACTTTGTAAAGACCATTATCACCAACTGGAATTTTGCCAGTGGTCACACCGTTGGAGTTCTTTATATTTCCCAGCATTCAGGACTTTAATTGTTAGATCACTCATACCAATAGTGTAGAATATATGCTTATCTGCTGCAGTCATTGGTTGGGAGTCAATAGAGTGATAATTAAGGAATTTTTCTTTGTATGGCAACATATGCCTTGTCACCCCTGAATCATATGGTTTGGCATCAATGGGGGATTCAATTGATTGTCCATCATGGCTGTGATATCTGAGTTTGGCCACATGGCCTTGATTACAGCCCACACCTCAACATCTGCATGTTCCATGGCTGCTGATGTGCTTTCCTGGGCACCCATCCTAGATCCAGAGGAGCCCTGAGGGCCCTGTCCACCTTAACATGACCCTTCTGATGGCAATTAAAACATTTGACATCCCTCCTCATCTGTATTCAGTTTTGCTTTCCCCTTTTTCAGGGATCATTGGTTGTATTCATCTGTAATGAGTCAAATTATGAGGGAGGACATGATAGTTTTGCTGCTGAGGTCAGCAGCAGCTGTGATTGAGTTCATTGTATTATTGTACACCTTGGGGAGAGATCCCAATAGTACATTCATGTATTCTTTGTCTGTAATTGTGGCCCCCATGGCTGCCAATTGTGCTTTAAGGCTGGGCAACTTATCAAAATGCACCCAGACATCATCATCCACACCACAGCAGGTATTCTGTAATCATTTCTGTAGATCAACAAGAATTAATTTTGAATGACCCTCATATAAAGCCCTAAGCTGATCCCACACTTCTTTAGCTTTCAGTCCAGCTTTAATTTGACTGAATACCATGTCAGAAACCAACCTGGCCACAATATGTTTGACCATAGCTTTGTCCTTTTTCCAATGAGCTTCTGGATTCAGCCCATCAATTGTCCCAGCAGTGCTATAGTCTGACATAATCAAATCATTTGTAAGGTGCTTGAGTAGCCCATTCACATCTAGCACCCACATCATATAGTTGCAGTGTGGAAGATAAAAGCATCCAGTATCAAAAAATGCAAAATCCTATTGATCCCAGCCTATGGAACGATCACATGACCAATTATGAAATTAAGTATGGCTATGCATGAAAACAGAATTTGTTCAATTGCTCCATCAGTTTTGATCAGAAACACTCACTCATATAACACTTAGAAAGCTACAAATCACACCTTTTGAATAGTACCAAAAGCAAGTCAAATGGATTGAAATTGCACACCCCAGCTCAATTTTACTACCAAGATCCACATCCTATGGTATTTAATGAATTTCTCCATCAGTTCACATTCAATCCATTTGAAATTACCACACCCAGAAAGCTGTTAAAAATCCACATTGAATGATACTGAGAATGACTACTATACTATGGATAAAAACTGCAGTCTCCACATTGAATCCAACCCCATGCACTTGTTCCCATTATCAACTAGTGATCAACACTTTAACCACTGGACTATGAGCAATTAATCTCCAAAGGATTCAGAAATATCCTTCAATTTCATCTCCCATTGCTGTAACATGACTCCCAAGGCCTCACAGGAACCAAGAGAACACTTCCCTTCACAACCCTATTGTCCTGTATATGAATGACTCCTTTGCAATCTCACTCCTTAGCCACCTTTATGAATAACTCACATATGACTCACACCTTCATTTTCTCTTTTGTTCTCACATTTGACTTTATGAGTGAGTCATTTCTCTTCAAACACAGCCACCTTGGAAAGGTATAAAGCTGGTAGATTTCCTTGTATCCCCCCATCTCCTCACTACTAGAAATCAACTACTGTCTACAAATATGCTTTGCATCTGAAGAAAGTACTAATCTAAAGCCATCTGGAGCTAAGTCATCTACAAGGTTGTTGAGACTAAGTCACTGAAAGCCCTCTATGTGAAATACTAAAGCCAAGGATAGTTGCAGGACCTAAGGTTAGAGTTGCTGGACATCCAAGGAAAAGTAAGCAATAACAAAGTTCAACTCAAGTCTTTAAGAAAGAAGAAAGAAACATATTAACACACTAACCAAGCATATACTAGTCTAGAACCCTCTAGATATCCACATTTTGATCAGGAGGATGTGGATAAGCACACACAAATATCAGTGAGTGATCCAACACAATACATATAAGCCTTCCAATAAGCATCCCATGATATATCATTGACTACAGCTAGTCCATACCACAACCCTATTCTCCATTGAATACCATACCCATCTTGTTAGAGAGTGATCAACCATCAGAGCAAACCAGCCCATTGAATAACAACAGAGATACAGTCTCCCATCCACAACCTGGCTGAACCAGATTTTATTTGACAGTCATCAGAGCTCCTAACCCTTCTTCTGTAGCAGTATGTGACCCAATTGGCCCTGTCTGCTGTCAATTTTGTTACCCTAATTATAAACTCATTGGTCATGGTTCTTGTCATTATTGTGGGGAAAATTCAAAATCAATTCTCTTCCTAGGAGAGTGGCAATGGGCCCATAACCTAGTGAATGAGTAATGATTATGTAAGCATTATGCAATGAGAGAACTGATGAATATAAGGGGAGCCTAAATGCTTAAGCAGAGTGAGGGCAGGCTTTAGTGATCTGATACTTATAATATTTGTGTACATTGGCCATTTTATGGCCTACAGGATAGGAGAAAGAAATACATGTGCAGCAGGTGTGCAAAGGAGTACAAAAAAGGAAAGAAAAAAGGAGTTATAGTGATTTCCAGGCAGTTAAGCATGGGAGACTCATCATGGTCTTAGGAGATGCTCACAAGTGCCTCCCAAATACCATAGGCATGCTTGTTTCCATCTTCACACTCAAAATAGGGGTAATCCCTAATTCTGCTCACTGGATCCTAAATCTTGCTCCTGTTATGAGCTGTACTTGCAACCTCATGAGATTAACCACAGCTATCCCACAATCACATGACATTTCCACCCATCACTTACAACTCCCAATCCTCCTTCCTTATCAATAATCACCTTCCTGCTGCTGGAGGGATGAATCCCTACACCATAAAATCCTCATCTGAGGTCTAACTTCCTTACAAACAAATCAATTACTTGTCACCCTGCCCATTTAATTCCATTATCATTCATTTATTCAAGAATCTATTGGATTCCTACCCCTTATCAACTCACAATATCACCTCATTCCTTTACCATGAATATCAGTCAATTTATTGACTGTCTGCTGGACTTCAACAGTCCTCATCAGTTTATGCCCTACATCAAGTCCATTTTCTTTGGACAAGGCAATTCAACTTGCCATCTTTCTTCAAGATTGTATGACTTGTATCTTCCTTCAAGTCATCCTACTGCCTTGAGGGCAACAGATTGTGATTATGTAATGATGCAGACCAGGCCTAGTTCTGATTCTGGAATCACAGATCTGTCACATGATCCAGAAAGGGGCTGCACTACTATAAAGGAGTATCTTTCGAATTTCTCTGTCAATTTTGATCGGATCAACTCGAAACGACAGCGCCCAGAAAGATACGAATCGTACCTATCGAATGGTACCAAACACGTAACTAACGGATAAAAAATACAGTCCCTGTACCATTATCTTTCCATGATTCATCCTCTGAAGGAGTATTTCTCAATTTTCAAAGTCAATTATTATTGGATTCATTCACAAATACCACTGCCTGAACACTGTTAAAATAGCACATTGAATGGTACCAAGGGAAAAACACTCAGACACAAACTCCATTTTTCACAAGACAACACCCTCCCCATGACTCCCCCTTGGCTCCACCATCCAAAATAGTGAATTACTTCCAGCCCTCTTATGTCCAATGGAGAAGACCCTCAGGGCGATCTATTCCACTTTTTCTTAAGGGAACTTGTCCAGAATTGAAGGAGGAATAGCATGTAATGTGTTAATCTCCCCTTTTATGTTGAAGTTGGAATATCTCCATCAGTTTTGAAGATTTTAACATCATTTATTTTTCTCTATATGTCCCTTATGTCTGAATTTTTCACTTTCTATTGAGTCAAAGTCTGGATTGTATATTAGGTGAAGCTAGCACACAAATTCACTAGTTCTCCCCCTCCCTCCAGTTTGAAGCTCCTTGAATAGCTGCTGGTCCCTGGGTGACTTCTCACTACAAAAAGTGAATTCTAACTACACTTTGACTAAGGTCTCAAGAAGAGATCCTTAGGGTGTGGTAATTTGACACAAACACACATTCTCACTTAATTGCTTGGGCTTTGTTGGCTCACAGCAATTTCCCCTGTTCCAAAAGACCCTTTTCATTTGAGCCTGAACACTCAGATTAATTCTGTGGTTCCCTCCTTTGTCTGTGACTTAACAACACAGACTGTAGCTGGATTGATCCCTTTCCTTCCTGCTTACACTACTTGATGCTCAGGTAGATATCAGCAGCCCTGGACTCATGCTGTAGTACATTCAGTGGCTCAGTTAATTTGGCATCACTGAGAGTATCTTCTACCTCCTGTGCATGACCCACTTCCCAGATTTTTTGTTGAGGAGTCATGAGAATATTGCTATTACTGCTTGTGCCACCCAAGGTAGTCTGGAAGATATGATTGAAGTCCACCAGGCTCTCAGTGATAGCATTGAGTGCATGACTGGATGTCTGAGGCTTCTTAATTGATGTCACAGGGATGGCAGATGATGCTTGCTTCTTTGTTGGCAGACTTCCAGCTGTTGGGGGAGGTACAAGGGAGGGGCTGGGCATGGTAGCCCAGGAATAAGGGGAATCAGAGGCAGGAGACAGTGCAGACTTAGTGGGGGTCCCAGTAAGTGTGAGGTCAATCTTAAGTGTTGAAGAGGGGGTGATTGATGTGTCCTATTCCAATAATTCTGTCAACCATTGATATTTTCACTAAAAATGAAAACCAAACCTCTTTGATTTCATTAATCTTGAGGTTCTGTTGGTCCTCCTCATTCTTTTCATTGTCCTCATCATCCTTGGGGATATATCCAGCAGCAGATGCCATGCAGAAAGCTCATCCACCTTTGGCAACCAGTCCGGCATGAATTTCTTCCATCTCAGTCAAGTGTGGCCATCCATGGGAGTAAAATTTTTTGGCAAGGGGATTGGCCTTCCAGTGCCATTAGTGTTGCTGCAACTCCGCTTGGTTCGACTTCAGCTCGACTTTGGGCAACTCCGCATGACTTCCGTTGACTTTGACTTATCTCCAAAGTCAAGCCAAATTTACCAACTCAACTTGACTCGAAGTTGACTCAAGTCAAATACCTGTATGTAACAATAATACATATATACATCACAGGAAAATCACTCTGTGCCTTCTGGATCAAGTGTCAACTGTACTTTGCCAAGAGACTCATGCAATAACAGCAGATCAGAGGGTGGCAGTGGAGAGAAGGGTCAGTACATCCCAAGAAACAAGTGCTGACTAAGCATTAAGCTCATGCATGCGGATTGATGAAGCATAAAGAAGTGGCAGAAATTTGCCTTGGAGGCTTGAGGTAAAAGGCAAGCTTGTTTCCACTCATTCTGCATTGTCATTGGCAAGATTAAGCTTCATGTGTGTGATTCCTATTTGATGAAGGTTGGGCATAGCATCCCACTGCGGACTCTGCTTGCAATTTGGCAGGCATCATAGCACCCACAAGGCAGGACTGTATTAAATTTTGCCACATAGTACTGCCATATATGAACAAGTATTGGTAGTGTTTGCTCTTATTTTCCCATGAATTTGACTTGAGCTGGCTTGGAGTGAAGCCAAGTTGGCCAAAGTTGAAGTCAAGTCAATGATTTGTAATCAATCAACTTGGCTTGACTTGGCTTGAAATGGCTTGACTTGTGACTCAAGTTGACTTGAAGCCTGAGTCACGGCAACACTAAGTGCCATACATTAGCCCTCTGTTTTGTATAATTATAGAGAATCATTACCTCTACATATTTCTCCCACACACCTTCAGAATCTTCATTAATATCTGCCCCATGTTTGAAGCTCCATGAGAATCCTGATTGACACATTAACTTCTCAACTAGCCAATAGGTCTCCTTGAGCTAGGACAGGGAGGCCTTCCATGAGCAAAATAGAATGGACAAAAGATCAGCACAGACCTTTTGGTACTTATTTTTGCAAGATTGAGCTGTTTTATTGGCCCCAGGGCCACCAGCTGCCTTAAACTGGGCAGCCATGTCAGCTGTTACGAGTCATACTTGTAACCTCACTTATGTACACAGAATAACCAAGCCAATTGCGCCATCACGTGACCTTCCCCCTGACCACCATTGTGCCTTCCTCTTTCAGCATTTCCTATTATATACATCCCTCCTTTATTCAACACCCCTTTATCCATAAACCCTTTTGATCTCTAATAGTATAAGTAGTTACTTGATGTACACTTGCTCTTTAGAAGATCGAGAATATATTGTCAACCAATTGAATTCCCCTTTCGTGATCTCAGTTATTGCTCACAACTCTCATCTTAAACCTTCACATATTAACTCTCAAGAAGCCAGTCTTCCTCATATGTACTTGTCTCTCGTGACTTATGTAATCCTTGCTTCACAACTCCCTTGTCAATCGCCTTAAGGGCATTTCCTTGTATTCAACTCGATTACATAATCATATCTCTTGCCTCGAGTACAACCCTTAACATCAGCCCAGACTGATGCTTTGAAAGAAGCCCCTTCTGAGTCATGACCACTGTGTTTGATCTCAAGGAGGAACAGAATTAGTTCACCTTTGTCAGTGCTGTTCCAGGTCATGCAGCTGTCACTTTTGCCAGAGCCATTTTCTGCTTTGCCTTTCTTTCCCTTCCTCTTCATTACAGATGTGTCAGCAATCTCAGACTCAGTGAGTTTCTCAGTGTGTCTCTTGACACCAGATACTGGAGGAACATCCATGGTGGCTTTGGGTTGCTTTGTGCTGGATTTTGGCATTGTTAGTTGAAGGTAGAACCAAGGTAGGATGAGCAACAGGGTGACAAATCAACAATGTTCAGCCAGGTCCAGTCTCTGTCCCCAAATATAGAATCTGAAAGAATCTAATAGAATCTAGACATCCAAACAGAAAGTAGATTCTTTCAGATTCTTGAAGTTCAGCAAGAATCTGACAGAAGAATCTGAAAAATAATCTGAAAGAATCTACATTTTTTTACTACTAGAATCTGGAAAAAGAATCCAGATTCTTATATCCAAACAGGGCCTTAAGCTGCTATTTCAGTTTTATGACATCTAGCAGCTTATCAGGGGGCTGGGAGTTCGTCGACCGAGTGGCAAAGCTGGATCATATACGTATAAAGCTCACGTGCTGCCCTCACGATCGCCGATTAACATACCTCCAACACAGAATTCCCATCGTGGCACTCCATCTGCGTTCCTATAATCGAGAACTCCTGGATCTCTTCATTCATTTCGTTTTCCACGCGGCATGCACCCTATATTTCACGCCAGGTATTTTCCCATGAAGGGCTGACTATATAGTATCATCCACAATCCATTCACGCACAAGCAATCTCAAGAGAACTTGGAAAAGGTCATCCACCAGTGCACTATAGAAGTAAGGGACGCGCATCACCCCACCATCACCTATGACAAGGATGATGGGAAATCGATTCCCGAACGTGCTGCTATTACTCACCTGTTCCATGAGCATGATCAATGATGCCGCCAGAGGTGGTGTCGTATTCGGGCTCGCCGTCCGCAGAACTCAACTCGCTAGATCGGGGTGCTTGGGGCTTCGAGCAGTAAGCAGAGATGACCTTGAAGGCTTCGAAGGCTGCAAATCCGAAGGAGAGTGCTCAGACGTTGATCACGTGAAGTGTTGTGGACCACGATCCGCTCAAAGCCCGAGTTCTCGAAGTAAGACTGGACCAGTACTCTCAATCCATGGTTGCTCGCGTTCTATGGGGTGTGCTGGCCACACAATTTTGTTGAAAGGATGAGATATTGCCGAACGAAGTTGTGAGAATACTGTGGCAGGTGGTTCCACACGGGCGACTTCATGCTGAGGCCCAAAAAAAAGAAACAAGCGTTGGATTCATACAATAAACAATGAGTGAGAGCTGGAGCATACATAGGCGAGTTGGGTAGAGGTGGTTCGTTGCCGGGAGTTCATCGTGCCCTCGCGAGAATGGAGCCAAGATAGGTTCCAAAGATTCCGTGTGTACGACACACACTTGATGGGAGGAATGGACCATGAAGCCAAAGTAGGAACTCTAAACCGAGGCAAGTGCGACAAAGCAGGAGTGATGAGCTTCGTACACGAATTGCGTTGGAACACAGGGAGTGTGTCCACAATGTCTCCAACTGCCAGGCGCTTACACAAAGAGACCCCAGTGCACCGTCCAGAGGCTGGGAGGGTGTCTGCTGGGCTTGGGGCGAAGTTACAGCACGTATCGGCCTGCCAGTTCGAAGGGAAAAGACAGGATCCTCAGGGATGCACGGGAATCGCTGATGACCCAAGAGAAACTACGGTGTGGTAGTTATGAATGACGCTTTAGGCCCCAGGTCCAAGACCGACGGCCATTTCTGAAGGATGAATTGCAAAGTACTGTTTTTGATGGGATATCCTGATCATGAACCCTGAAGCACCGGTGCCTTTCAATCAGGTCGCTGCCCCCTCGTAGTCGGAAATTAATCCCCGTTTCTTCTGCTCGTGCTGGTCCCACACACACCACTGTCTATCATCTGTAAACGTCTCGGCAATCCATCCGTCAGAGCGCCCTCTCGCACATCATGGCATCCAAAGGCCCACTGAACCCAGCGGACATGCGCAAAGTGTACATTTCAGGTATGCCATCTTGTACTTACAGACCAGCAATTCACATCGAGCCAACCTATTTGGCCCTCGCAACAGAGGCCAGATGTAGCAGCCATCTTCTACGTACATCGAAACAATATCGCCTTCACTTCACTATACAGCCCCCTGCCACCGTCATTGGACTTCGTTCTCCCAAGTCACTGTACGTCGAAGCAGCACACAAGACCGCGATGTGGAAGGAACCCTTCGGGGATGAGTTGTAGGTCTCTCCTTCACGCCCGCATACTCCGTCGCCTTCCATTCACATTCTTTCGGCAGTACTGTGACACCACCTATCGATTGCAGAGCGGTTATAAATTTGTGCGAGGGTCGTTTGGGGCGCTCCGGGCGAATCCTTGGATCGCATACTTTAGATCTCTCCTCTGCAACAGACAAAGGTGAACATGCTCAAGTTTATCTTAACAGAGGGCCACGCTCATCCATGGTCTTTATCATAAACTTTATCCCTGCAGAGATACGCCTCGATTTGAAGGATGACGCGAACGACAAAGTCGGAGACTTGACAATATGTGTGGCTTCCTCTTTCATGGCCCCGAGTGATGCTGTCGAGAGCGCCAACCGGGCTACCCAGGGTCAACGACGCCAGTCAAGGCATCACCACGGTTGCAGCACAAATCACACCCGCTTGGCAGTCCTTGTTGGCTCGCCTTGAAGCCCTTGTGAAGATTGCCGATACGGTCGCCGAGGTACGTTTCATCCCGAATTACTTGTGCCCCACGACCGCTAAGAAGTATTTACAAACAGATTCACCCCTGGATTAAGGTAGCATGGGGTGTTGTCTCAGCAGCGTATAACGTACGATTAGACTCAGATTGTGTATCTTTACGGTCTATGACTGATGTTCCATTAGATCGCTTCCGACCAAAGTGCCCGAGACGCCAAAGTGATGGGTTTAGTTCAGACTATGACGGATAGCTGCTCCTTTGCCGATGAAGCCGAGGAGTTGAAGAGGCGCTCGGAAAGAGATCGAGACATCATCAACCAAATCCTGCGCCAAGTAATGGAGTGTGCGTATTTCATTCGAGACTATTGCAACAGGTCCTTCGGTATGTGGAATCTCACATGTTCTACTTAATCCAAGACTGATCGACATGGGCCACAGTGAAACGCATCGTGGAGAACACAGGTTCTCCTATGGACGCAAGGATCGATGACTACAAGGGGACCCTGGAGACTCTCCGACAGAATCTAGTCGATCATGCCAACATACAATGCTCCGTCATTACACATCACGTCTTAGATGTCGGGATTGAAGTCCGTAAGTGCTTGAAGGTCATCGGTCAAAAACCCGCGTTCTGAGATGGTCCACAGGGGACTGGCAGGTACTCAGCGAAATAAAATATGCCCCAGAGGCCCATCATGCTCTAGATAAAGCGTGCTTACCGGGCACGCGTACCGAGATTATTGACACCATTGTGTGCTGGGCTCTTGGGGGGAATCCGTCGTCGTCCGATCCGAGCAACCCAATAAAGTTGAGCTCCAATGAATCATCTCGTGTCCTTTGGTTCTGCGGCATGGCGGGTGCGGGGAAATCATCCATCCTTCGCTCATGTGCGAAACGCGTCTCTGAGCATGAACGCAAGGGCTCGTACTACGGCTTTGACAAAAATCAGCCTCTCGCAAACCTGACCAACCTGTTCAGTACGATCGCTCGAGACCTCGCCGAACGTGATGATTCCCGGAAGCAACGACTGATCAATGCGATCAAGAACGACATCGAGATACGAACAACCGGTCACTGCAAAGTACAATTCAAGCACTTCATCGTTGCATCATTCGAGGATGAGAAGGCCGCGGGGAAGACCGTTGTTTTCATCGATGCATTTGACGAGTCCGGGGATGTCCTGGCTCGCGCCGACGCACTCGCCATTCTAACAAATCGAGCCTCCGAATTCCCTCCGGGTCTTCGAATCGTAGTCACCTCGAGATATGAGCCCGATATTCAAGATGCGCTGCAGTCTCCACTGCCACCTGGTGTTGAAATCATACTTGTAGACGACGTCCCCAAGCATCAGACCTCACGCGATATTGCGAAGTATGTGTGCGGTGAATTTACGACTGAATTCCGAGAGAAGCACAAGACACAGCTGAGGGATCTCGTTCGGAAGGCTGGAACATCCTTTCAGTGGGCCGCTACCGCCTGCCGCTTCATTCGCGATAGTAAAGCTGGTGCCCGTCTGGAGGAGCGGATTGCGAAGGTGCTGAGGAGTGATAACAGGCTGTATGGGCTGTATAGCACAGTTATGAAAGCGCACTGCGATCCATCGATGGAGATAGAAGTAAAACGAGTCAAGTCGATCCTAGGCCGAATCATATGTGCTCAGGAGCCATTGTCATTCCAGGCCCTAGTGCACCTGGTTCCACCTGACTCTATCCTCACTCCAGATGACCCTGAGGACAAGGAACTACAACGAGGGATTTTGAAACATCTGGGCTCGCTCCTTAGTGGTACTCACAGTGACCATGACCCCATCGCGCCTCTCCACTCGTCTTATCGCGATTTCTTGTGTGACCCAGAGCATAACGAAGATTTCTGCATCAACAAAGATGAAGTGAATCAGGACATGGCCCTGGCATGCTTCTGCATCATGGACCAGAGCTTAAAATTCAATATCTGTCAAATTCCGACGTCATTCCTCCGCAATGCCAACATTGCCAACATTAAGGATCTCCGGGAAAAGCACATCCCTTCTCAGCTGTATTACGCTTGTCGATTCTGGGGTGTCCATGTGTCTGCGACACTGAGTGGCAAGTTTGCTCACAAATGCATGGAGTCATTCTTTCAGAAGGATTTCCTACACTGGTTGGAAGTGATGAGTGTTACGGATAGCTCCCCTCAAATTGCATTAGCCTCTCTTAGTGCCTCCCATGTAAGCATGGCTCCAATTTGAGTCCATGCTGAAGCAGTGGACTGATTCTTAACATGCATTCCCCAGATTCCTGTGGACCTTGTTGAACTGCAACAGGATGCCATGCAATTCATCTTGATGTTTGCAAGTGCCATTGCAACAAGCATGCCTCACATCTACCTCTCTGGTTTGACATTTGCTCCCATTTCATCCCTCCTATATCAGAGATGGCAAGGTGAATTTCCAGGAGTTGGAAAACTTGTTCAGGGACACCTTCAGCACTGGCCAAATATCATACTGATATTACAAGGACACCAGTCTGGTGTATCATCAGTTGCTTTCTCCCCTGATGGGAAGCAGATTGCTTCTGGCTCCTCAGACAAGACCATCCGACTCTGGAATGTGGAGACAGGGGTGAGCATTGGCCAGACAATGGAAGGGCATGATAATTACATCTTGTCCATTGCTTTCTCACTTGATGGCAACCAGCTCCCTTCTGGCCCTAAGGAAAACACTCTCAACAGTTTGAAATTGCCCATGGCAGTGTCCAAACACATCCTCCAATACCCAGTCCATCTATTCCCACTCCCACCATCCCACTTTCAACTTGATGATGGATGGATTTTGGGACCCAGTCATGAGCTTATTCTCTGGGTCCCTGCAGCCTACCATGCATACCTGTGCCATCCTCACTGCCACATCATTGGGAATCCCAACACTACTGAGATTGATTTTCAGCACCTGAAGTGTGGCATGGAGTGGGGACAATGTCATCATGAACTGGGTGGAAAGTAGATAATGCCAGTGGTTCTACATATTTTCAGCCTGGACAGCCATCTTTAGTACCTAAGATGGGCCCAAAAAAGTGTCACAGGATGGGCCTAGGGGCCCCAAAACAATATTAAAAAACATGCAGTAGATTGATTTGGGCCCCAATATCCTTAGGCCTATTGGCCCATTGGGGCCCCATCAAAGTTAGGTTCCCTTGGGTCTCTGGGGCACCACTTGGTCAGGAGCTTGGTCAAATTCTCATTCACTAACTGACTTCAATCTGAAGTAAAGATTCTTCTTATATCTACCCAAAGTACAGAAAGTAGAACCACAAAATTATACATCATGAAACCAGGTGTCTGCATGATCAAGGGCATTCAAAACCATGGCATCAACCTCTGACAGTGCCTCCTCCAATTCCCCTCTGTCATCATCATCAGAACTTGCATTATCTGACATACCATCTATTATCACTGACTCCACAAGATCTTCAGTCTTGGTGCAAGATCTAGCCTTTCATAACAATGGCAGCTGTAGCATCACATCCCATTCTGGGCCACCATCAGCTGGCAATGCAACAGCATCAGCCTTCCACTGCAGACCTATATCATCAAGGTAATGGAGTTTGATCAATAGGAAGTACTTGACATCTAGATCTGAGTCAATTTTGAGTACCACATCGTAGCCCGAAACAAAGACTGATACACACATGACAAGACATCAAAGGCCTTTGTTGTCACCTTAAATTCAGCATTGAACCAAGCACACAAATTCAAATATTCTGCCCAACATCAGAGGAGGTCTTGCAGTTGATTATTTCTTGCACCACACAGATATTAGTGCACACTGACTCATCTGCCAGCCAACAAGGCACATTCCCACGGGGGAAATCAGCAATATTGGCATCTTGCCAGACTGGCCAATTAACATCCATCTTTGGGAGACCATCAGGCTCAATCTTAGGGGGGATGTAAGCATCATTTGGAATGCCATTCTTCCCTCTCATGGCAAGAAGCTGCTGAATCTTCTCATTATAGTGTTTCAGAGTTGACTGGATCATAGGTGTATGATTTTTGACAGCCACATCTATGTAAGCACATGTGTTGTGATCTTAAGCATATGGGGTGGTCAGGAGCAAAGGAACACATCCTGAACAAGAGTAAATAACTAATTTTTGATTTGCATGGGCATGATCCAGAGAACTAAGTTTAAACTTTTGTGCACAAAGCTTTGCAACAAGTTGTGTACACAGCACACAGAGGTTTAGTTGCACATTGATCCAAGGGTTTTTCTTGCCTCATTGTGGTATTTGGATACATCCAAGTTTTGAGGGACTGGCTCAAGCCATGGTTACAGTTACCCCAGTCCAAATAACCAGTATTGCTGGGAATCATTATGGGACCAAGGACCAAGGGCACATGAGTACTTTGTCAAAAACCATATGTGTAATGGGATTTTTCAAGGACCTCAGCTCCCCATTGTGTCATACCCAGTAACAGGGGATTGAAGGGACTACTCCAATATGTATTCAGACAAATAAAATTTACAAGTTATGTAATGGCCTTAGCAATACCATATGATTTATAACAGATACTATTCTCCTTAGTGTCCAGTGAGTGAATTGCTTATAATGGGGATGGAGACTCACATGGGTTATGAGGGAGAGCCCAGTAGATATGTTCCCCCTCAGGGGGAACTGTGTTTCTGACTTCAGTACTCCAAGGGTGTATTCATTAAATTTCTGTCAGTTGTGATTCAACCAACTCAGAACAATAACACACAGAATCCTATGATTCATACCTATCAAATGATACAAAGTATGAATTAAACAGTGTAAGCAGGATTTAGTGAGATAATTCTGTTACAGTCCACAATATAGAGATGAGGATGAGGGATGGGGATCATGGATTCAATCCAAATATCCAGGTTCATATGGAGCAAGGTCTTTTCAGTAGGGGGTGAATTGCTGTAACCAGGTGTTGCTCAAGCAATAGATAAAGGGGAATTTCTTGTCAGAGTACAACATGCTAAGATTCTCTCCTTGAGGCCTTAGATAAAGCATAGTTTTAGTAGTGTTTTTTAAGTGGGAAATCACCCTGGGTCCAACAGAAATGCTTCAGTGCTTCAAACTGGGATGAAGGAAAAGACAATCCAAATTTGTACTTGGTGCACTTAATATGCATTCTTGGTGACAAATAAAAGAGCCAGCTGGAAAGCAGGGATAAGGGGTGTCCATAGAAACAGAAATAAAGTTAAAATATGCAAAACTGAAAGAGATATTCAACCATCAAGTGGAAACAGGGGAAATGACATTTTAAAGCTATTCCCCCCTTTCCAATGGACAGATTCCCTTAAGGAATAATGGACCAAGGCTTCCTAGACATTCCCATCACCACACATAAGGCAGACAAAATTAAATCACCTTTCTCAACTAGAAAAGGGGGGTGGAGCTGGGCTGAGTCATGGGGGATGTTGGAATGTAGAAAATGGAGTTCATGACCATTCATTTTGCTTCAGGTATCATTCAATGCACATTTTCAACATCTTTCTGGGCATAGTTTACATGAGCAACTTGGACATGAAAATGACAGAGAAAACCATAAAATACTCCATCAGAATGTGGGGCTATCAGTGAAATTGATGTAGAGGTCACAGTTTCTATCTGTTCAACCCTTATTTGGTACTGTTACATGGGTATTGATCATATATTTTAGAGCACTATCTTTTCAAGTCAATCAAATAAAAACTGACAGAGAAACTCAATGTTTACTCACTCAGAGTGCTACATTTGATCCCTATTCAACCGTGTGACCAGTCCATGAGTTGAATCAAGGCCCAGGCTGGATTACATAATTAAAATTCATAGAGCTGCCCTTGAATCAAAGTGGCAAGTTGAATTGCCATGTCCAGGATAATTGGACTTTATGATGTTACATTATGGTGTGGCCTGTTGAAGAGTGCCATACATGGACAATCAATTGTGTCATGGACAGGGTGTAGGAATACAACAGATTCATGTTTTTTGGATGTAGGGAATTCAGGCTGCCTCTCAAACAAGTGAATGACTGGTGATTAAAGTGCAGACTGAGGGAAAATGCCTTCAGATGAGGATTTAATGCAATAGGGATTTATCCCTCCAACAATGGAGGAGAACTGCATCCCCCAGAGCAGTTTCACCACAAATTTCACAGTCTCAAGGAGTATTTTTCAGTTTTCTCAGATGTTTCATATGCATTTTGTTTGTGATAACCACATGCAGAAAGCTGTTAAAAATACACTCAAATTATATAAGGTAGGGAATGAATGGAAAGAACTCCACTTTCTACATTCAAGTTTCCCCTTGTTTCAGATCCTCAGTAATCCTCCATCACCAATTATTAATAACATTTATGCTGTAGCCATCCCATATCTGACAAAGGGTACATTCTGGAATAGTAGTCCAACTATTCCTCAAGGAAATATTTTCAGTAGGAAAGGAGAAGTGGCCTCAGTATGCATTAGTTCCATCTTGTGTGTTTGAAGGATCAGATGCAGCACATGGATATTTTAGGAAATATTGCCCTCCAACAAGGGTTCAGTTGCACTTGATCTGGATTTATAAATAAAACCTGGCAACCCCTGGGAAAACCATTATAAATCCCAACCATGATTACACTTTGCACAGAGTACTAAAAAAAATAAGTGTGTGAAGAAATAAGTTGGTGAACAGAGGGAGACCAGCATGGAGGTGAGTAGGGGTTAGTGGTGGGTGGCTACACAGGGAAAGATGCAGAAAAAAAAAGGGAAAAAGAAAGGACAACTCACACTTTATATCCCTGTGGGGTTGACATTTTGTAGTGGTGACCTGGCTCTGCCACCCCAGGTACAACTGAGTCAGGAGGCAGATCCCCTTCATGTGAGGCTATCTGCACAGCACATCTCATGGGGCAACAGAAGAAATGGATGTGGTCCATGTGATCTCACACAAGCCTGGTATAACTTGTGCCTTCATTAAACAACAAATTTCCACTTAAAAATGAATATTCCTGTATTTTGAAGCTTTTGACTTCATTCCTTTTTGTCCATGCTTTTTTTGTTTTATCAGAAATGTGTATTAAGTCCAGGGAGCACAAAATTTGATTGTCTTTCCCCTCCCTCTTTCAAGCACTGAAGTACTGTTGCTGGTTCTAGGTGAACCCCACTTGACAACACTACTGTTGCTGCACTTTGAATAAGGTCTCAAGGGGAGTCTTGGGGTGCAGTTTTGTGACAAGTTTTGTTTTTTAATTTTATTGCTTAGGGATCTGTTACTTACAGCAGTCTATCCTCATCCTAAAAGACCTTCCTTTATCTGGGCTATTGTAATTACATAAGTCTACAAAATAGGGAATAGAGTGAAATAGTGGGGTACACAGATAATCTAGGTGCTATATTACAGAAAGACATAAGGGATAATGCACACTACTGTATACTATACTCAGATGGACTCAGCATATTTATCCATGTTTATATTTGTCCAGCACTCTTGGCTCAGTGTAGCCTTGACAGCCCCAGACCATATGAAGGAGTGTTCATTAACATAAGTATTACAGGAGGGCACTACAGTTCATTTTCCAAGGATTGTGGCCCTTCCTCTCCCACTCCTCAAACATGAACTGATTCCACTCATGATCATTTCATCCTGGAAAAGTTATGATATGCAACTTCCATCTGACACACAATTGCATGGAATCCTCCAATCCATGCATGTGTCTGTTCCCCATCAGATGTATTGAAGTGTCATTTGCCATTAGGAAATATCAGCTCAGGGAAGCCTGCAGGGTTAACAGTTTGTCAACAGTAAGTATCCCTGGGCAATGTTTCTGATCATGGTTGAAGACATCTGTTGGGGTTGGTGTATAGGCTGAGTGAGAATCATCCTGGATGAGGCAATGTAGGTGGTATGCATCATCAAAGAAGAGGTACTCTGGCATAGATAGTGCTGTTGGGAATGTCCACTCACAGAACAGTTACAGAGAATCCCACTAGCACACAAGCCCAAAGAGGACATCCACCCCTGAGAAATACCTTCACTGGTGAATTTCCTCTGCACCATAGAATGTCACATGGGATAATAATATAACACCATGAGGCCAAACTAGAATTTTTTCATTATAGGTGCAGTGATGCCCAAATGTGGCTCACAGGGTCTGGTTACCAAATTCAGACTCCCCATCATGGAGTGGCCTCTCTTCATCCAGTTCATTGGACTCAACCAGAATGAAGTCTGGGTCACCTGAGGCATCTGCCATACTGTCACTGGGAATATGGACACCAGCTTGCTTGAGTCAATGGTGCAATTGGGACACAGCCTTCCCTCAGGCCACAAAATTGGATTCCATCACCTGATGGCCAGAATCTGCACAAGTCTGAGATCCAGGTTCACAGGTGGCAGAGCATCCACATACTTGGCAAATCTTGTTGTAGTGTGCATGGTTGATGCAGAATACATGAAGAGGTTTTTGGCAGTGCAGCTCTGCAGCACAGTGACAATGTCCTACAGAGACACCACTTGAATTTTCCCTATAGTAATAGATATTTCAGTGTGAAGTTGAAGCAGACTATGATGGCAAAGTAAATTTACACATTTCCCCATTATTCTCTAGCAAAATACAGCATTTATCACAGGCATGATCCCAGTATTCCTGTCTTGTTCCCTCCATTGCCTTGTTTTGAGCCTCCATGGCAGGCTGGAGCCATAGTCACTGAGTTCCAACATCATGAGGGAGAACCAGGATCTCCTTCTGCCCAGTGGAGTCAAGGAGGAGAGAAGAGTATAAAACCACAAGAAACCTGCTCAGGTGTATGGTTGCTGAAGTCAGGTTACAAACTCTGGAAACCTGAGTTCAAACCTGAACCTGACCTGTGGTCAGGTTCAGGTTTTGCCCTCATGGGTGATTTCAGGTTTTGGGCCCCCATGTTTTCAGGTTCAGGTCCAGTTCAGGTTTAAACTCAAACTTGAAATCACGAGCCCCTTCAGACATGAGAAATATCTGAGCTGAACACTGATTTTAACCATAATCCAGAATGAGTCATCAATTCTGGCAAGTTCCAGAGTAAGCAGGTCCCTTGGTGGAGAAATAGGCTACTTTGAACTGAAGTTAAACATAAAACCTCATGCAAAGTTTATATTGACTATACATAGTCTATGTATAGATTATGTATAGTCAATATAAACTTTGCATGAGGTTTTATGTTTAACTTCAGTTCAAAGTAACCTATTTCTCCACCAAGGACCCTGCTTACATAACTCTGGAACTTGCCAGAATTGATGACTCATTCTGGATTATGATTAAAATCAGTGTTCAGCTCAGATATTTCTCATGTCTGAAGGGGCTCATGATTTCGGGTTTGAACCTGGGTTAAACCTGAACCTGACCTGAACCTAACCTAAGATAGGTTTTCTTCAGGTTAGGTTCAGGTTTTGCCAATTGAGGAGATTCAGGTTTTGGTTAAGTTCAGGCTTTGCCCAAATGGGGCAAAACCTGACCTGAACCTGACTTTGGCAACCATACTCAGCTGTCATAGATGCTGGGGTGGAAGCATAGGGGGTTGGGCTATCCATGTTGGAATAAAAAATAAGTATTGATTATGTAATCATCCCAAAAAGTCAACACCCCCTATTTGGGCTTAATGGTGGACCTAGCATGACTCCCCTAAACCCCCCTCTTATGGCAATAATATACCTAAGAGAATCTTCTATACTTTTCTTGTCAGGGCAACACTTCCATTGAAGCCACAAACAGAAAGAGGAAAGAGATTAATTAACCACACTCTATCACAGTGGGAATCCTGAGTATACATCAGCAAACTCAACCAAGAGGTTTGGTTGGTTTTAGCTGGTTTTTTGAGGTCTGGATGCTCTGGACCTCAAAAAACCACCAAAAACCTGCCAAACCTCTGGTCAAGTTTCCTGATGTACACCACACAACAAGGGACACACAAGTCTCATACCTATTGCAGTGGGAATCCTGAGAGATCAAAACTGGTGATCCCCCAACTGCAAAGGGCTATAAGTACTACTTCCTGCACACAGCCACCACAGCCTCCACAGCCACCATCACTAAGTCTCACTAAGCTGACACAGCCATGTTATGAATCCTGTGCACACCTCCACATGGCTATGCCCTAACTTCCTTATGCATCCCCTTTAGTGTATATACTTCCAAGGAAGTGTATGCCTGGGTACTCCAAAGGTGTCAAAGGAGTTGAAGGACTGTAGTGATGCCAAGGGAGTAGGGATTGGGACAGGTGGTGTGGGTTCAGGGACTGGGGGAAGAGTAGGAGGAGGAGGAGGAGTCTGGATTGGCAACTGCATGGACTCACATGGGGAATGAGGGAATGACAGGTGCTGAAAAGGGCACCAATGCTGCCACCAGTTGACTACCCAGCCCATAGCCACTGATCAAGGCCCAATAGAATGAGGGCAATAATAAGAGAAATGCCAATAATGGCAAGGATGACAATAACCCCCTTACTGAATTGAGGGAGAGAGGAGACAAGAGCATTTGAAGAAGTAGGCACCATATGATAGAGTTGACAAAGAATGATACTCTGATGGGTAAGTCCACAGGCAGAAGCAAATGTCAATTTGATCCTGACATTTCTGGTTGGTCCCAATGGCACCTGAACATTCTACTGCTCTCTTGTATTTTCTTTAATATCTCATACATAGTATAAAAGGGTGAGCTTGAGCTTTCCAACAAATCTAAGGACTTTCTAATAACATCCTTCCTGCTATTTCACTCAAGCAACTAGGGCTCTCCAGTCTATTGAATTTGCTCACATCTGCTTAGTCATCAGGGGAAATACTATTTTTCATCCATAACCTTTCACAAGGTTATGGGACCATCACTCCTCTCATAATAAAATACAGTTACCCCTACATCCTTGACACTACCTGTAACACCTTACAGCCATGAGCAATGAATTCAAGATCAGGATAATGAAATTAGTGGCAGATGGGGCCAACTGGGTCACATACAGTGACCAAATTATGTGGGCTCTGGATGCTAAGGGGCTACTCAAGCACCTTACAAATGACATGATTAGATCAGATTGTTCCAGGGCCAGTACAGTTGACAGGCTTATGACAGAAGCAAGATGGAAAAGGGACAAGGCCATGGTAAAACAATTAGTGGCAGGCTTGGTCCCAGATGTGGTATTTGGCCAGATTAAGGCTGGATTGAAGGCAAAGGAAGTTTGGGATCAGCTTTGGGCCATATATGAAGGGATATCTAAATCAATTTTGGTTGACTTACATAAATGATTACAAAATACATGCTGTGGTGCAGACAATGATGTCGGTGTGCATTTCAATAAACTTGCAGATCTATAAGAACAATTGGCAGCCATGGGGGCCACAATTACAGATGAAGAATATGTTGTTGGGATCACTCCCTGATTCATACAACAATTCAATAAATTCAATTATGGCCACAGCAGATCTCAGCAGCAAGTCCATTACCCCCACCCAAGTAATTTGACTTGTGATGGACAAGTACAACTGATGATCCCTAAAGAAAGGAAAAGGGAAATGTAATAATAACAAAGAGGCCTCTACTCTAATGGCCAGAGGGTGGAAAGAATATTGAGTGCTTTATTGCTATTTCGGAAATAGTTGGCCAAAATTGTTTCCAAAAAATTTTGCCAAAAATGGCATGAAAACTGTAACACTCTTTATGCTGCCAATATAGACCCATTTGCTTCAAAAACAGATGCATTGGGCTCATGTGATTGTGTTCTACCTTATGAGCCTAAGTACAAGTAATTCTGGCTTGTTTTGCTGTTTTTGCTTGCTCAGGCCTGTAACCTCTCCACTGTTCCCAATATGGCTCAGAATCCTTTCATTTTTGAATATGTTGTTCCTGTGGTCATAGTCTAGCAGAATCTACAATCTCAGAATTTTAGGAATTTATTTCATATTCCAGTGAAGTAGAAGCACCCACCATAAGTCTATTTCAGTTCACTGAAATATGAAATAAATTCCTAAAATTCTGAGATTGTAGATTCTGCTAGACTATGACCACAGGAACAACATATTCAAAAATGAAAGGATTCTGAGCCATATTGGGAATGGTGGAGAGGTTACAGGCCTGAGCAAGCAAAAACAGCAAAACAGGCCAGAATGACTTGTACTTAGGCTCATAAGGTAGAACACAATCACATGAGTCCAATGCATCTGTTTTTGAAGCAAATGGGTCTATATTGGCAGCATAAAGAGTGTTACAGTTTTCATGCCATTTTTGGCAAATTTTTTTTGGAAACAATTTTGGCCAACTATTTCCAAAATAGTGATAATTGCCACAGGAAAGGGCATTATACAGCAGACTGTTGGGTGAAAGGGGGAGAAAAGGAGGGGCAGGGGCCACAGTGGTCCACAAGCCCCAGGGCAGGTGTGAAGGAAATCACAGCCACAGCCACAGAGCATACCAACATTGAAGCATGGGCTGTAATTGAGGCCACAAGGCCAGAGATGAGTACCATGGCCATGATAAATACCCAGATAAATTCCCCCATCTACACTGAATTATATGACTCAGGGGCAGCAAGGCATATGTTCCCATACAAAGAGCAATTTATTAATTATTGCTCTATTGACCCTCACCCAATTACCACAGCTGACAAACAGATATTCTATGCTATTGGCACTGGTGATTCAAAAATACAAGTGCCAAATGGTGGAAAATTCACCCTGGTCATATTACATGATGCCCTACATACCCCAGAAATGGGACTCACTGTCATCTCAATTAATTGGATTATGAAAGCAGGTCACAGGGTCCTATTTGACAGAACCTCATGTAAAATAAAAAATCTCAAGGGTGTGATTATTGGGGAAATTCCAGTAGGCAGTAATGGCCTATACAAAGTTGAGCATGCCAATGTGGCTGCTAGTACTGCTGTAAGCAGGATGGAAATCAACCAATCCTACCACTGTCCATGTCATTGAGTTGAAGAAAAACGAAGGGAGCTACAGGGACAATTTGAATATTAAGGTCTGAGAGAAGGAAGGTCTTTTTTGGATAGTAGGAAATTCCAATGAACAGTGGTTGCTCAAGGGAATGAATCAGTGTCATGGATAAAGATGTCAAGGCCACACCCTGAGGTTGTTCTCTTGATTATTCAGTCTAAATGTGGCTGTACACAGTCTTGACAGGTGGAAATCTCCTCCAGACAGTGGCAATACTTCAGTGCCTCAAACTGACCTAGGGGAAAACCCAACTATTTACATGCTCCCTCCCCTTTATATACATTCCAGACCACAATTCAAAATTCCTGAAGAAAAGCAGATATTAGGGAAACATAATGAAAAAGAAATAAAGCTGAAAGCCTCAAAACTGGTAGAGATATTCAAAAATCATGTGAAATCAAGGAAATAAGTCATTACAAGGCATTTCCTTCCTTCCAACTAAACGTATTCCCTTCAGGAATGGTGGAATATGCTGCCCTCAGTGTCCTTTACATCAGATATAAGGTGGCCAGAGCCAATTTGTCATTTGTGTTGGTGGGGGAGAAGGGGAGTCTTGAGAAGGGGATTGTCTTGTGAAAAATGGCAAATTGTATTTCACTTGGTACTATTTGATGTGCATTTTCAACAGCTTCTGGGGAGTTATTGTTGAGAGCAAATCAGATAAGAATTAACTTCAAAGATCAAAAACTACTCCTTCAGAGTATGAACCATGAAGAGATAATGTTACAGAGACTGCATTTTTCATCTGTTCAGCTTGTATTTGGTATTTTTTGATAGGTATAATTTGTATCTCTCTGGGAGCTACCTTTTCAAGTCTATCTAATCAAAACTGACCAATAAATTTAATGAATACTCCTTGAGAGTGGCATAACCCCTTTTTAAATCATGTGACAGATCTGCAGGTCCAGAACTAAGGCCAGGCATAGTCCATGTCATTCCATAATCACAATTCATCACCATTAAGGCAAAGGAACAATGTGGAATGATGGATTTCAGACATGTTGAATTTGGACTGTTTCTCCAATGAATGAACACTTTGAAAATTAAGGACTGGATGGACATTTAATTCATCTGTTTGTTTGGAAAATCAACTTCAGATAGGGGTTGTACATGGCAGGGATTTATCCCACCACAAGGAAAATAATAAAAAAGGAAAGAACAGCAGCTCTCACATCTTCCTTTGGGGAAGAAATATGCACAGATGTCTGGGGACCATCCCCCTTAATTCACTAGGCAGGCAATCATATTATGTAACATTTATGGATGACATGATGCAATATACAAAAATTCAGGTCATATGGACAAAGAATGAGGCCTTTGATGCTTACAAAGACTTTGTAGCATGGGCAAAAACCCAACATGGGGTTCAAATTAAAAGACTTTGGTCTGACTGTGGGGGTGAGTATACAAGTACCATGTTCAGCAGATTCTTATGTAATCAGGGGACAGAACAACAATTAACTACACACAATACCCCACAACATAATAGAGTTGCCAAGTCCTTGACTAGATGAATTCTTGAATGAACCCATGCCATGTTGCATCAATCTGGATTACCCAAAAATCTGTGGGAGGCTGTGAATTGGGTCATGACTCAAAACTGTATTTCCACATGGGTTTTAGGGCACATGACTGCACTTGAACAGCTCATGAAAGAAAAGCCAAATTTGGGACATGTTCCTGAATGGGGCCAATGAGTCTGGATCCATAATGACCCAGGATCAAAACTGGATGAACATGTGAATGAGGCATTCTGGGTGGACTACAATAATGACAGCCCCCATGCCCATAGAATTTATTGGAAGGGATGGAATAAGATTTCTGTTGAATGAAATGTCAAATTTGTGATGCCAACAATTGAAATTCCATTTGATATGCCTGGCTTGAGCTCAAGGCAACATTCCACATCCCCCACCCCCTATATAACTCCAAATCAGGAAACTGCCCATACTGATCCTAATGGTTCAGATGACAACAAAAGTGTTAAAGCTGGACCATCTACCCCTATTTTCCCCTATTTGCCACTAGAAACACCTCCTATGCTGAAAAAGACCCAGCCTGCTGAACCTGAGCAACATCCAGCATGTGTCCCCAAACCCTTGCAATATGTACAACACCTCAAACAGGGTGAAGGTACTGTATGGTACATGAATTCCAAGTCAGATGATAAAATACCTGACATCAGGGGGAGCACTGCCACCCCTGAAGTTAATTTTTCAAATGATTCCATGGATCACATTGTTAGTGGTGTCATGAGTCCCTTAAGTCATGCAGTGACTTCATTCTCTTAATTTGGTTTACTGTAGTTTTCTAAGTACAAACTGGTGGAAAGCTTCCCCTCACAGAGGAGTTTGGTGCTGCCCCAGGAATTGCCACCTTCCTTAGATAGCTTTCATTAGTTACATAAGCTGTAAGGGTAAAGCCATGGAAATGCCTGGGACAATCTATCTTTTCTACCACCATTATCTGTCCATCTCACAGAGTCATGGACTCACAGATTATGCACTACACACCATGTGACCCCCAGATCTATGACTAAGCCCACTTACTTTGCCCTCATGGGCATAGACCCTACCCCTCCAAGAGCTCCTAGCTTGTCAGGCTAGGCAGAATGGCCTTAGTCCAACAGACTGGGCTAATTCACTAGATCTGGTGTGGAAGATAAAAACATCCAGTATCAGAAATTCAAAATCACACCACTTCCAGCCTATGGACAATCACATGACCAATTACAAAATTAATTATGGCTAAACATGGAAACTGAATTTGTTCAATTACTCCATCAGTTTTGATCAGAAATGCTTACCCATATAACACTTAGAAAGCTATAATTTATACCTTTCAAATGATACTGGAAGCAAGTCAAATGGATCAAAACTGCACTCTTCAGACTGATTTTACTGTCAAAATCCAAATCTTCCAGTATTTCATGGATTTCTCCATCAGTTCACATCCAATCCACTTGGAATTACCATGCCCAGAAAGCTGTTGAAAATCCACATCAAATAATACTGATCATGCCTATCACAGATGCAAACTGTTGTCTCTGCATCAAATCTCATCCCATGCACTTGTCCCATCATCAACCAGTGACAAAACACCTGTAACCATTGGACTATGCTCAAATTAATTTCCAAAACCAGAGATACCCTTTAATTTCACTTCCCACAAGCTCCAAGATGCATCACAAGACCAGTGACATCATGCTCCTATCACTCCACAAGCTCAGCAAATTGGTGACATCACCCCCCCTATGATTTCTTTTGTTCTCTTTATGAATGCCTCAACTATGACATCACTATGACTCAGACTTTATGATGACTCACTATGACTGCATTATGATTCATTCTTTATTACTCTTTTGTTCTACTCACTATGAACTGATGAATCACTATGATCTCATAGCTTTATTACTCTTTTGTTCTTGCTCCATGCACAGCCACTTTCAGAAAGGTATATAAGCTAGCAGATTCTCTTGTATCCCCCCATCTCCTCACTCTGGAAATCAACCACTGTCAACTTTTCTGCTTGCCTCTAAAGAACAGTCTATCTAAAGCCATCTGGAGCCAAGTCATCTTCAATGTTGTTGAGACAAAGCCACTGGAAACCCTCTACATGAATCACTAAAGCCAAGGATAGTTGCAAGACCTAAGGTTAGAGTTGCTGGACACCCAAGGAAAAGTAAGCATAATGAAAATACAACTCAAGTTTTGAAGAAAGAAGAAAGAAACATACTGACAAGACTAACCAAGCACTAACCAGTTGAGAATCCATAGATATCCACATTTTGACCAGAAGGATGTAAACAAGGACACACAAATATCAGTAAATGAGTCAACACAACACATGTAAGCCTTTCTATAAGCATCCTGACAATATATCATTGACTACAGCTGGTCCATATCACATTCCTATTCCCAACTGAACACCACACACATCTTGCCAGAGAGTGATCAACCATTGAAGCGAACCAACCCAATGAATACCAACAGAAATACAGTCCCCCATCTACACACTGGCTGAACCAGATTTTGATTTGACAGTCATCAGAGCTCCCAATCCTTCTTCTATACCAGAACTTCCTCCACCTCCTGGTTCCTCCCCATTCCTTAATTTGCCTACAACCAAACTAACACACATGGAACTCAATGATGCTGTTTATGGGGCAATACAAGACATTGAAAGTGATCCCAAGTCCTTGGAAGAGGCAAAATTAAGAACAGATTGGCCAAAATGGAAAGAGGCCATTGATATAGAGCTCAAAACTGTTAAGGACCCCAGAACTTGGGAGGAAGTGCCAAGGCCACAGGGCAAAAATATCATCAACTGCAAACTTGTATTCAAAATAAAATGAAAAGCTGATGGTACTATCCAAAAATACAAGGCACAGCTTGTTGCCTGCAGATTTACCTAAATATATGGCATCAATTACTACAAAACCTATTCCCCCATGGCATGACTTGCCAGTTTCTGCACAATTATTGCAATGGCCACAGAGAAAGATTGGGAGATCAATTCATTCAACTTCAATGGTGCTTACCTAAACAGTGAATTAGATGCAAATGAAGAGATATACATGCAATTCCCCCCTGAATATAAACCTCAGGAGACCATTTTTCAATTACAAAAGACACTCTATGGTCTTAGACAGGCTGGAAGACAATGGTATGACTCACTTTCATTGGTGCTTAATGATCTTGGATTTAGCATGAGCCATGCCAACCCCAGTGTTTTCCATATACAAAAACATAGAGAAAAATTAATATTGGCAATTCACATCAATGACTGTACATTCACTGGTCCATCAAGAGAATTACTTGATGAATATAAAAGAAAAATCAATGAGAAATATGCCATGACAGACCTAGGGCCACTACAATGGCTATTAGGAATTAAAGTTGAATGAGACTGCAAATTACAGATGATCCAATTATCCCCAGCATCATATATTAATTCAATAATTACCCAATTCTCCCTCAGTGATGCAAAATCTGCTACCACTCCAATGGAACCAGGGGCCACATACACCTGAATGGATAGTGAAAGTAACCCTGCAGATATTGAATGGATGAGGTGTACCCCTTATTGTGAGGCTACAGGCAGCCTTATGTACATGTCCATGGCCACAAGGCCAGACATTTCTTTTGCTGTATCCATGCTATCTCAATTTCTTGACAATATGGGACTGTTAGGGGTTGTTCATAGTACAGGGAAGTTATTATGTAATCAGGCTGAGTACCTCACAGAGTGAGGATTACATGATGTTGTGGAAGATGAGAATGTGGAGGAATGAAACAGAGGAACTGAATTCTCAGGAACTTGAGACCAGAGAAGGATTGGTGAGAAGAGAGTCAATTCACAGACATATATTCTTGATCTTCTAAGGAGCTAGAGTACTGGAGATAGCTACTTATATAGAGATCAAGGACAATAAGGGAGGGGGTACAATAAGGCAAGGAGGATGAATAAGCACAAAGGTAATTGGCACAGAGGTGAGGTCATGTGATGGGGTTATGTAAGAGGTTATGAGTATGACTTGTAACAGGGACCCATACATTGGGAGGCTGTTAAATGGGTAATATGATACTTAGCCAAGACAAAATATTTTAATCTTATATATGGCACTGAGCCACACAATTTACTTGGTTTTACAGATGTGGATGGGCCCACACAAGACCATAGATGCACAATCTCTGGATATGCATATCTAATTAATGGCAGTACTGTCTCATGGAGTTCAAGGAAACAGGAACTCATCACCCTATTACCTGTTGAGGCAGAATACATTGCCACAACTCATGCAGCAAAAGAAGGAATATGGCTACAAAGCCTAATTGCTGAATTATTTCATTTTTCACCAAAACCTACAACTCTCTATTGTGACAATCAAGAATAAAACTTGCTATGGGTGATAATTATCACACCTGGACAAAACACATTGACATCTGATTTCACTTTATCTGCCAGACAATTAAAGATGGATCCCTTAATTTTGTTTACTGCCCTATGGAGCACATGGCAGCCAATATACTTATGAAAGCACTCACAGGTGCAAGATCAGACTGCCATGTCACTGGACTTGGATTATGTTGTGCTTGAGGGGGAGTGTTGGAATAAAAAATAAGTGTTGATTATGTAATCAGCCCAAAAATCAATACCCCCTATTTGGGCTTAACAGTGCACCAAGCATGACTCCCCTACCACCCTCTTATGGTAATAATATACCTAAAGAGAATCTTCTATACTTTTCTGGTTGGTGCCAATGGCACCCAAACATTCTACTACTCCTTGTATTTCCTTTAATATCTCATACATAGTATAAAAGGGCAAGCTTGAGCTTGCCACAAATCTAAGGACTGTCTAATAATATCCTTCCTGCTATTTCACTCAAGCAACTAGGGCTCTTGTCAGGGCCATGCTGCACAAGGGCACCAAACAAATATAAACACAAATAATTCCAGCTAAGTCCAGTGTAAGTCCAGCTAAGTCTGCAAGAATCTGGGCAAGAAGGAGATAAGAAGGTCAGAGATGTTGGAGGAGCAATCCAGCAGCCCAGTGTAAGCAAGAGAAAATGGGGGAATCTCCACTACAGTCTGTGATATGGAATCAAGAACAAAGAATGGGGCCCACCAAAATAATCCGAATATTCAGGTCCAAGTGTAGGAGGGTCTTTAGGATAGAAGATAATCTGCTGTAAGCAGTAGTTGCCCAAGCAGATGAATAAAGGGGAAATTATGCCACAAATACCACACTCCAAGGTCCTAGTCTTGTGGCCTTAGACAGAGTGCAGCAGTAGCAGTGTCCTCAGATGGAATTTGCCTGGAAATCCAGCAGCAATACTTCAGTGCTTCAGACTGGGGAGGGGGAAGACAATGGAATTTTCAACACAATTCGCTTAATATACAACCCAGCTATAAGATCAAATATCCAACGGAAGCAGGGGGATAGGGGAAATATGTAGAAAAAGGAATCAAGTCAAAAGCTTCAAAACTGACAGAGATATTCAATTTACAAGTCTGGGGATAGGATAGAGCATAAAATGACTATTTCTCCTTCCCTTTTGGACAGATTCCCTTGAGGAATGGTGGAATAAGTCATCCTGAACGTCCTATCCTTCAGATATAAGGCTGCTGGACAATATTCAATATTTGAAAATTGGAAGGGGGAAAGATGTTCTCCTGAGACAAGGGGGAAATTCATATGTAGAACACTGAGTTCTTCTTCGTTCGAGACACCCTTCATACCGTTGGATGTGAATTCTCAATACCTTTCTAGGAGTGGTTGTTTTATGCAAATCCGATCAAAACTGACGGAGAAATTCAAAAGATACACCTTCTAATTATGAATGAGCAGGTGAAATCATTCCAGAAGCTCCAGTTTTAATCCGATAAACACGTAATCAGTATCATTCGATAGGTATTGATCATAGCTTTTAGGGTGCTATATTTTCGAGTCTATCGGATACAAATTGACTTCGAAAAGCGAAAAATACTCCTTAAGAGCATAGATTCCATAGTAAAATCACTCTATAACGTGCAGTTTTAATCAGATTGACTCTTACTTGGTATCGTCAGATAGGTATAAATTGTATCTTTCTGGGAGCTACTTTCCCGAGCCGATACGATCAAAACTGATGGAGAAATTCGAAGAATACTCCTTTAGAGTGCCGCATTTGCCCCTATTTGATTATGTAATGCATCCATGGGTAGGAGTGAAGGCCCAGGTGTGTAATCCATTGTATTACATAATCACCATTCGTTAGAGTCACCCTTAAGGCAACAAGATCTGTATGAGCAGATTGAAGGAGAATTCAAGACAATATACAGAAGGGCAAGTTGAATTGCCAGGTCCACCATATCATGGTTTATGGTAGGGCATAGATGAATACAGTCCCCATGGCCTGTTGAAGACCCTGGGAGATTGACTCATGTACAAGAGGAATGAGCATTCCATTTACATCTTTTCAGGCATGTGGAATTCATGCTCATCCATGAACAGACAAAAGGCTTGTTATTGGAATGACATATTGGTACATTTTTAATTCATTCATTGGAAAATTTGATGCTGAAAGGGAACTCTATGTGGTAGGGATTTTTCCCTCCAACACTGGAAGGGACTAGGCAGAAATGAGCACAGCGGTCCTTAAGCTCATGGAAAATACTTGGAGCTGTAGTCCAGAGTAACAGCGGAAATCCTGAGAGACCAAAGCTGAGGTCTCTGGACTTCACTGCCAGACTACTTATACATGATTGCTATACTACAGGGGAGTGATCACTAAACAGGAGATGGTTACAGGGGGGCAGGAACATGTTAAGATATAAGTCTTTTAGAGAAACAACACTATGATTTACCAAGTAAAATCTCGGTATTTATATACAAATACATGTTTCTATGGGGTTCAAGTATATATGGGAATAACGGATGTAGATGGGCCTATATGGTCCTGGACAGTCTTAGATCTTTCCAGAAGGTTCCGGGTTTATTCCCATATCAGGATGTATTCATTCCAATAGTCCCCCTCAGACCAATGCCATTCCTAAGTCCGTCCGGAATTGTTTGAGTTTCAGGTGCAGGAGTGACTTTGTAAATATGTCCGCGGTCATTTCATTTGTAGAGCACCAATGGACTGTTGCTATGCCTTGTTGTATTGTTTCCCGAATGAAATGAAATTGTACATCAATGTGTTTTGATTGCACATGAAATTGGGGATTTTCCGTCAGGGCAATCGCCGATTGATTATCAATGTGTAGTTCTGAAGGTCTGGATTGGGTAAAACCTAGGGTATTGAAGAAGTTTCGTAGCCATATTATTTGCTTTGTAGCTAAGGTAGCGGCAATATATTCCACCTCCATCGATGATAGGGCCACAATGGACTGCTTCTTGGAAGTCCATGATATTGCTCCTCCGCCGAGTAAAAAGGTATATCCAGAAATTGATTTCCGATCAATTTCATTTGACGCCCAATCAGCATCCAAAAATCCAGATATGGCTATGGTGGCACTTCCCCCGCATTGATCGTATGTAATCCCCATGTCTTTAGTTCCTTGTAGATACCTAAATAGGTGTTTGACTGTGTGCCAATGTTCATTGGACAGATTGTGGGAAAATTGAGACAGGGATTGTATTGCATAAGCAATGTTGGGTCGTGTTCCAATAGTGGCATACATTAAGGAGCCTATGGCTGCCCGATATAATTCTGGGTGCTTGAATTTATTATCATCATTTGTCGGGTGGAACTGGATGGAAGCCGGTAGGGGAGTGACAGATGTTCCGCTTTGGGACATGTTGTATCGATCTAGGATTTTCCTAATATATTGACCCTGAGAGATCGTGATCAATTTCCTTTCTCGGTTTCTATTGATTTCAATTCCAAGTAATAGACGTGGTGTCCCCTGGTCCGTGGTCTTGAATTCGCGTCTGATTTCATCCTTGGCTGTGTCTAATCACACCTTTGATGATGAGATGAAGATGACATCATCTACCCAAATGGCAATTATATTGAATTCTTTGCCTTTGTGCCTTATGTAAATGCAGTGATCATTCGGCAACCGGGTGTATTTTAAGGTGCCGGTTATGTAGGCATTGAATTTTGTGTTCCATTCTTGGCCTGATTGTTTAAGTCCATAGAGTGTGTGGACCAATTGGGCGACTCTGTTCGTCCCATCTTCATATCCCTCGGGCTGTCGCATGTATATAGATTCGTGTAGATCGCCATTTAAATATGCACCCCTTATGTCCATTTGACCCATTTCAAGGTCTAGGATGGCGGTGGTAGCAATTAGATTACGTAATGAGTCCATGCACATTACCAGAGAAAATGTCTGGTCAAAATCTTGACCAGGAATCTGAGTGAATCCCTGAGCGACTAATTGGGCTTTGAATCATGATAGATTCCTGTTGACATCAAATTTCTTTTTGAATGTCCAACGATTGCCAATTGCCTGTCAGTCCGCAGGTAAGGATTCAAGTCTCCAGGTCCCTTTTTCCTGCAGCATTTGCCATTCACTTTGAATTGCCTTTTCCCATTGCGGCCAGTCTGGGGATTTCATTGTGTCCTTTAGTGTATTAGGCTCATCAAATATTGACTTTTCGCCTGAAATTAATGACCTGACATGGTCAGTCATGTCACCCTCGGGGCTTAGTTCATCGGGTTTATTTTGTTGAGCAGGTACTATTTCCTTCCGTGTTCCTGGATTATGTAGTTTTGTGTAGTTAATTGTCTTACTGCTTGTGCAAGCCATGGCGAGTGGGCAGCGTCAGTTCCAGGGGTGATATTGAATTGTTTTTAATATGCAGAGAATTGGTATCGCGAGTCTCAGGTTCCTGGGGCTCCCCCTCAATTCGAGCATGTTCTGAGTCGGAATTAGAATTACCAGAAGGGATGGGGAGATCGAGATTGACCTGGCTTGGGGTGTCGGGGCTATTATTGAATTTGAAGTTCTGGGAAATTAAAAGTTTGTGGGTTTTCAGGTTGTAGTACCTAATGGCCCTCGGTCCCTCTTCAATGCTGACAAAAAAGAATTTATTTGCCTTCGGGTCTAATTTTGATTGGTCGCCCTCATCTAGGACCCATATGTCGGATCCAAATTCGCAGAGATTAGATACGTCTGGCTTTATACCCGTCCATACCTCCATCGGGGTTTTATTATGTAATGCCCTTGTAGGGCTTCGTGCTCAGATGTACGTGGCATATGAAACTGCCTCCACCCATAGGTTCTTAGGTAAACCTTTGGTGATTAGCATAGCTCGCGCGATCTCGAGTAAAGTCCAGTTTGGCCGCTTGGCCATTCCATGTTGTTGGGGTGAATGGGGTGCAGTAAATTTAGATTCTATTCCTTTTTCAGCTAACCATTTTTGGAGATCCTGATCAATAAATTCACTGCCATTATCAAATTTAAATGCTTTTGGCAGTCAATTTAATTGGGTTTCAATCCACGCAACACAGTTTTGGATTTGTTGCCATGCCTCTGACTTTTCCTTAAGGAATTTGATGGTGATTCGTCTCAAATGGTCATCGATGAATGATATGTAATACCACGATCCTCCAATGGAAGCAGTTCTTGCTGGTCCCCACAAGTCAGAATGTGTGAGATCGCCAGGTTTCCCGGCTCGGTTATCACTCGATTTGGGAAGTGATTGATGATGTAATTTGGCTTGAATACAAGCCTCACACACAAGATCTTGATTTGAATTGGGATCAACTTTGATTCCCATTACCATATCGGAATTGAATAGGGTTTTGAGCCCTGAGATTGACAGGTGGCCAAATCTCTGGTGGGCCTCTCCCCATGAGATCGGTGCAGGACTCGATGATGCATAATTTGCTGTCTCAGTCATTCGTGCTCGTCCCTCCAATATGTATGATCTATTGCGTAATGTTCCTTCCATTATGGGCTGTCCATTAGGGGGAAAAATGGTGATTTTTCCATTTTTATGTCATATTTCCCATCCTAGCTTGTCGATCTGTGCCGACAACAGTAGACAGTTTCCGCGTTCAGGGAATATATGATGTCACGTAGTTTGACAGGGATTAATTTCCCATTGTATCGAGCTTCAATAGTGACAGTGCCTTGGCCTTTTCCCTCCAGTTGCATGTTTTCGCCAATTCCTTGGATAAGTTCGGTCCCAGGAATGAATTCAGTGAACATTTCCTGTTTAGTTGCAATATGGGATGTCATGCCTGAGTCGATTAGCCACGTAGATTTGGAGATCACAGAGCTGGATCTGGCACTGAGTGCATACTCAGGGTCTTGATGGATTGCCTGGTTTGTCGACTCAGGTGTCATGGACTTTGCCTCCTTCACCCCCTTGTCCTTCTCCTTTTTCTCCTTCTTCTTTTGTTGAGGGCCCTGTCCCTCTTTTCCTCCCCCTTTTTGCCCAACATTGATCCCTTGTGTGGCCCGGCTTCGAGCAATTTGAGCATGTGGCCCCAGGAGTCTGCAGTCGTTTGCCCTTGTTCAGGGCTAATTTCACAATCTCGGTAGACTGTGATTTGTCACAGCGATGGCGATCTTCATCTAGAATCATTGTAATCAATTCTTCCAATTTGATCTCTGATTCACTTGTTTTGGATCCGAAATAAGATGACTCGAATGAACTCCATGAGCTCGGTAATGTGGAGATTAATAATATTGCGAATTCTATATCCAGAAGCAGATAGCAGCCTGGTCAGCCATATAGAGGGGCCTTAAAAGGAGGGACACGTTGATGACTTAGGTAGGCCTAAATGGCTGAAATCAAGTTTGATGTCAAGTGATGATCAAAAAGCTGAATTTGACAACCAGCAATTACAATTTGACAATATTTTGACATCAAGCAATGTCAAGTGCCTCATTTGTGAGCACTTTGCAAAATGTCAGTCAACAAACTTAATAATTAATATATACACAAGATATACTGTATAATAAAAAAGCCTAAATGCGGTAATCAGATAGCCCAATGGGGATGGGTGCATTAGATAATATCCCATTACATTATACAGTGTTTCCTATTTAAAAAAATGCCTAAATGCAGAAATTGGATGAAGTGCATCCAAAAAACATTTAAGCATCCAGCCCAATAGGGGCCCAGGACCAGGGGGAGGTGCCTGGGATAGATGGATGGGCCTCTAGGGACCCCAATAGAGTGAAAAATCAGGCCCAGGGCCAATTATTAGTGCCTGAAACAATGAGAGCAGTAAAAACATCACCGGAACCACCGGAACTTGCCGAGAAATAAGCGCTGGGCAGATTGCTCTGAAATTTGGTATGTGATTAGGGATCACCTCAACGCAAATCATATAAAATTTCAGCCAAATTCATGCATAGGTTATGGAGATATAAAGGAAACAAGTCTGGACATTAAAAATTCATTTCCTCCCCCAGAAAAATAGCTGGGGACTTGAAAATTTGCACAGAGCATAACTACACAATGTACTAATTATGTGCAAAACATCAGCCCAATCTACCTACTTTAAGGGAGTGAACTGGACAATAGGTACCAGAAGCACTGGAAATTGCCCAAATGTAAGGAGTGCAAGGATCATTCTGAAATTTGGCATGTGATTAGATACTGTTTAGATGAAGACCATATCAAAATTTCAGCCAGATCCACTCAGTAAGTACAGAGATATGAGGGAAACAGGTTTAAACATTGAAAATCAATTTACTCCCCCCACAGACAAGGTATGGACTTGAAATTAGACATGGGTCATGACCATATAATTAAATAGCCATGTGCAAAAAATCAGCATATTCTGTTTACTTCTAGACATTCAACTCCCTTTTCAGGCAAAAAGAGAACAACAAGCTACCATGAATGTTAAGCACTTTAAATTACACCCAAAATAGGTGGAATGGGCTTATAATATTATACCCCTGACTGTATCCAAAAATGGAATTAATTGGATGTGTGGAAGTAGCTTAAATTGAGGGGGAGGGGGAGGAAGATCAAAAGTGAATTACATAAGATGTAGAGAAGGGGTGGCTCTGATATTACACCACTGAGTTAATACATATATGGGGAGTGTACATGCCAGATATCAGCCCAACTGGACTCCATTTAGGCAGTGTTCCACAGGCCTCCCCCCTAAACAACAATTTCTTCCCCAGAGCCTTCTATCCATGTAATTCCCCTGAAAATGCACACTTGGGTCATCCAAACACATCTATAGCATTCCTCAAAATTTCAGATTTATGACTCCAGTGTTAGAGTCTCCATAATATTTTCAAGTTTCACTGAGATACACCCTCCAGTTGGGACACTTCCAGGGCTCCAATGACTCTGAACTTTTGTAGGTCACACCTGCTCATCATTTGAGGCTCAGCCCCACATTTTCAGCCCATTCTGAGCACTTTTGACATTTGTCACATGACCAAGATCTTCCCCTCCCCCTGCTTCACTCAGTCATCCAATTTGTGTGGACTTTGTTGCCATCTGTAGTAGTAGTGTGTGACAGTGCATGATTCAAATTTCAGGAGATTCCATGGAATATTGATTGAGCTATTCAAGAAACATTCCAGATCAATTCAATTTGGGGTCAGAACAGCGGTATTTAGTGGAAATACTGCTGTACCCCCAAATTGAATTGATCTAGAATGTTTCTTGAATAACTCAATCAATATTCCATGGAATCTCCTTAAATTTGAATCATGCACTGTTACATACTACCACTGCAGATGGAAACAATATCTACACAAATTGGATGACTGAGTGAAGCAGGGGGAGGGGAAGATCTTGGTCATGTGACAAATGTCAAAAGTGCTCAGAATGGGCTGAAAATGTGGGGCTGAGCCTCAAATAATGAGCAGGTGTGACCTACAAAAATTCAGAGTCATTGGAGCCCTGGAAGTGTCCCAACTGGATGGTGTATCTCAGTGAAACTTGAAAATATTATGGAGACTCTAACACTGGAGTCATAAATCTGAAATTTTGAGGAATGCTATAGATGTGTTTGGATGACCCAAGTGTGCATTTTCAGGGGAATTACATGGATGGAAGGCTCTGGGGAGGAAATTGTTGTTTAGGGGGAGGCCTGTGGAACACTGCCTAAATGGAGTCCAGTTGGGCTGATATCTGGCATGTACACTCCTCATATATGTATTAACTCAGTGGTGTAATATAAGAGCCACCCCTTCTTTAAATCTTATGTAATTCACTTTTGATCTTCCTCCCCCTCCCCTCAATTTAAGCTACTTCCACACATCCAATTAATTCCATTTTTGGATACAGTCAGGGTATAATATTATAAGCCCATTCCACCTATTTTGGGTGTAATTTAAAGTGCTTAACATTCATGGTAGCTTGTTGTTCTCTTTTTGCCTGAAAAGGGAGTTGAATGTCTAGAAGTAAACAGAATATGCTGATTTTTTCACATGGCTATTTAATTATATGGTCATGACCCATGTCTAATTTCAAGTCCATATCTTGTCTGTGGGGGAGTAAATTGATTTTCAATGTTTAAACCTGTTTCCCTCATATCTCTGTACTTACTGAGTGGATCTGGCTGAAATTTTGATATGGTCTTTGCCTAAACAGTATCTAATCACATGCCAAATTTCAGAATGATCCTTGCACTCCTTACATTTGGGCAATTTCCAGTGCTTCTGGTACCTATTGTCCAGTTCATTCCCTTCAAGTGTGTGGATTGGGCTGATTTTTGGTACATGATTAGTAAATTATATTGTATGGATTTGTAAAAATTTTCAAGTCTCTAACTATTCTGCAAGGGGAGGAAATGAATTTCAATGTCCAGACTTGTTTGCCTCATATCTTCATAACCCCTCCACCAATTTGGCTGAAATTTTGATATAATTTGCATAGAAGTAGCATCTAATTATGTACAAAATTTCAGAATGATCTGCTCAGTGGTTATTGATGTACCTCATCCAATTCCCGCATTTAGGCTTTTTTTAATAGGAATCATTTATTATGTAATTGGCTATGATCCAAAGTTATTATAGAGTATCATCTAATCACCCCTTTTATATTGGTCTATCTAGTTACCGCATTTAGGCTTTTTCATAGCAGCAGGTGGCTTGCTTTGAAACTGGGCAACTGCGGTGTTGAGTCCCGGGTTCAATTTCCGGCAATTGCCGAAAATTTTTTCTGTTGCGCGACACCACCACCTCAATCTACCAAGAGCCCAGGACAAGCCACCACACCCCAGTATATGACTGGGGTGTGGTGTTAAGGTATGTTATTACAGTTTTAGCTACTCTAGTGCAAAAAGGGCAGCCTCTGGCTGCCCTTTTTGCACTACTATTGATTTTTTTAACTAACCTGTCGACCCCCCATTATAGGATCCTTTAGTTCCTCACCCAGGGGCCCCCATCCCCTCTGGTGGGCCCCTCTGACCCCTGCCCCACCCCTCCAGTTGGTCTGGGGCAGGGGTGCCCCCTCTTTTTGGCATGGCTGGCACAGGAGTGCTGGTCATGTGACCTATATTATATAATTAATTAGGTAGTAATTAGGTAATGATTAATTAGGTAATGATTAATTAGATAATATGTATATTAGGTAATATATATTATATAATATAATATAATTATCTCATCAATTAATTATGTAATACATTACATAATACTACTATTGTGTATGATTATGTCACCGCTTTTTGGGTGAATTACATAATTTCCTATTTAGGCTATTATGTAATTACATTTCCATATTGGGAATCAACCAGCCCACTGACCCATTCAGGGGTGTCCCCGGGCATTCCAGGACCTATTCCGATACCCCCCAACTAAATATATCCATATGCTTCTGCTCACAGTGTTTGATTCTGCTCCAGAAAGATGGCCAGATGTCAATTTGACATCCAAGGATTGTCAATTGACATCAAAGAAAAAATAGGCCTCTTAGGCTGACTAGATGAGGGATTTGTCCCACCTATTAAGGTCAGCCCAAGTGGCTGACCGAGGTGCGGATAGCCCAATATCGCGAGGTTTTCCTTGGCTTTTCAGAATATGGCAATATGTTCTATTATTGGCGTAGATTCAGATGGAATTATTTGTAATAATTTTTGCCTTTCTGCGACTACTCCAAAAATGCCCTTGGGCTCCTTGGTGTCACGTAATTGCGTCCACATTTGGGCCGCGGTCTGAGCACCGCTTAAATGGATGAGTTCTTCATCTCCCATGGTCAATTGGAGTAAGGATCGAGTTTGGAGATCTTGAGTCTCCCATTCTTTGATCAGGGACTCATCACTGGGACATGGGTAGGTGCTGTCAATATATTTCGTTAGATCGGCTATCGCGAGTAATGCCGTGACCCTGGTTTTCCATGGAAGCCAGTTGTCCCCTTTCAATTGATTGATCTGGTAAAAACCGTTGAGGGTGTTCTTGTCTATCGGGGCGATGTTGGGCATAACAAGTGTCTTTGTTTTTAAGTGACTGGTGCTGATAACGTGTTAAGATATAAGTCTTTTAGAGAAACAACACTATGATTTACCAAGTAAAATCTCGGTATTTATATATGAATACATGTTTCTATGGGGTTCGAGTATATACGGGAATAACGGATGTAGATGGGCCTATATGGTCCTGGACGGTCTTAGATCTTTCTGGAAGGTTCCAGGTTTATTCCCATATTGGGATGTATTCATTCCAATAGAACAGGGACACAGGCAGGGGGAAAGTGGACAGGAACAGGAACACATGGGAGCATACCAGAAGCAACAGGAAATGAAAAGGAAATTAAATTAAATCAGAAGCAAACCAGAAGCAAACCAAACTTGGGGGAAGCAGGGTGGAGTGGAGCAGACAGAGGGAGGAGTGGTCTGGAGTAGACTGGAGTGGATTGGAGTTGACCGGAGTAGATCAGAAAAAGGGTGGAACCCTGACAGCTATCCAGTCTATCAAATTCACTCATGTCCACTTAGTCATCAGGGGAAATACTATTTTTCATCTGTAACCTTCACAAATCCAATGGAGTATGCCTGCAGATTGTTCAATATATGGGCAGATTTGTTACTGAGAGTGTGATTGCAAATCCAAGAGCAATTCTCAGCTGAAACCCTGACAAAATAATGAGGTTTCATCCCAAAATTGAAGGGGACATTGGGTAACTACCATGCAAAAGCCATTTGTGTGGCAAAAAATTCCAGCAATGCACTTTCTGCAAAGTAATGGATTGCTAGTTGAACAATTTCAGGAACCCCAGGATAGTATGTCTTATGGACTGCATAGTTGTGGTACTAGCACCAGTGGCAGTCTGGGGGGAAAATACTTAGCCACACTTTGATAGGAAGCTGAAAAACACATACTACAGCAATATACTGAAGTACTGAAGACTGGAAGATGTCAGGGCCATGCTGCGACGAGAGCACCAAACAAATATAAACACAGATAACTCCGACTAAGTCTGGCGTGAGTCCGGCTAAGTCCGGGAGAATCCGGGCAAGAACAAGATAATGAGATTGAGACGGAGAGGCAATCCAGCAGCCCGGAAGGGACTAGGCGGAAACGAGTACAGCAGTCCTTAAGCTCACGGAGTCAACTGGGAAGTACTCGGACTGTAGTCCGGAGTGGAAGCGGAAATCCTGAGATTAACATTAAGGGAATAGGTACAGTGAGGCTAACCTGTAGTCCGGAGTGGAAGCGGAAATCCTGAGAGACCAAAGCTGAATCTCTGGATTTCACCCCAGACTACTTATACATAGTTCCTATACTACGGGGGATTGATCGCTTAATGAGAAGTGGTTACAGGGGGCAGGCACAAGGGGGGAGCGGGCAGGGGACAGGAAAGTGGAGGGGACAGGGACAGGGCCAGGGGTAAGTGTGTGAGAACCGGAAGTAAAGGAAACGAGGAAATGAAGGGAAATGAAACGGAGGCAGGGACAAACCGGAAACAAACCGGAACAAATCCGGAAACAAATCCGGAATTAACTGGGAAACGGATGAACTCTGACATTACCCCCCTCTTAAGCCCGATCATCCCAAGCGGGTGGGAAGGATCGATCCGCAGAAACATCCGGAGTTCTTGTGCCACGTAACATGTCAGGCAATAATCGTTCTCCGTTTGAAGAAGCTCGTCTCCGCCGTGAAGAGGCTGCGCAGGCATTGAGGGAGGCACAGGAGGAGGAGGCCAGGCTCGCAGAGGAGGAGCAGAAGAAGGAGGAGGCGAAGCGGAAGGCGCTGAGGCAGCGCGTCATAAGGCAGCTGCGGAGGCCAAGGCCACTGCAGAGGCCAAGGCCACCGCGGAGGCTAAGGCTACCGTGGAGGCTACTGCCAGGAGGGTCCGGGAGGACTCTGCGAACCAGCCGTGAGTCCGTGTCTTGGTGAAGTTCCACTTACTTGGTAATAATGTCTTCCAGGTCTACCGTGTGCATCCACTGTATTCAGCACCGGATCCCTTGTGTCCCCCAGGACAAGCCAGGAATGCGGGCATGCCGGCCGTGCTTCATGGCGAAGGTTCGATGCACGCTGGGCGACGAAGGGGCATCTGGAGCCGAGCCATCGATGGGTTGGGGCCATGCTCATGCTCCTGCAGCGGACGTCCAGCTCCGACTAGCGGTTGCCGCGGAGCAAAGCACGCTTGTGCACAAACGGTCGGCCGAGGCGTTGGAGAAACAGGCCCAGGCCGTGGAGGAGATGGCGTTCTCGGTGGGGGAGATGCAAGATTCTCTTCAGGCCATCACCCGGCACCTGGTCCCTCGCCAGGTGGTTTCTCACCCTCCGGTCCCGAGTCCGGAGTGGATGGGGATCAGGCCTGGAATGGTCGAGCCGGCCTCCGGTGGGGGTCCGTCGTCCAGACGCGGGATCAAGCGTCAGCATACCGAGGAGCCCATTAACATAACGGATAGCGAGGGTGGTAACGACAATGTTGATGGCGAGGACGATGACATGGACAATGAGGATGATGATGACAAGGGCGATGAGTAGTCCGAGTTGTTGTTCTGTCTTCCACTCCTCCTTTTTTCCTTTTCTTTCCTCCTTGTAAATACGTTGTTCCTTGAATCTGTCAGTGCGTCGACCCAGTCCGGGAGGTCCGTCGGAGACTCCGTAAGGAACTGGGTGGTCCGGAACGGTATGGATGCGAACTCCACAGCATTAATGCGTCTCGGGGCCTCCGGATGAGTCCGGTGGAATTCCTGAATGGCCTCCGGGGCGTTGTCCAGGTTGGCTTCAGGGACCCACTCATTGTCGGAAGCTGGGTACCCCTTCCACTTCACTAGGTACTGGAGTTTCCGGCGGAAATACCTGGAATTCTCGATTCGCTCGACTTCGTACTCCTCTTCACCTCCTCGTAAGATTGGGGTGGTGGGGGGTGAGCTGTGCGCTCTGCAATCGAGTCCGGTCGGAAGGGGCGGAGTTTGGATACATGGAACACTGGGTGGATACGCATGGAGGCAGGGAGTTTGAGACAGATGGCAGAGCGGGAGATGACTTTATCAACCTTATAGGGTCAAGCCATTTGTCAGAGAGTTTTTAGTGGGGCGGTTGGTGGAGATGTCACGTGCATCTAGCCAAACTTGGTCGCCAATTGTGTATTCCGGAGCGTCCGTGCGGTGGGCATCATAGAAGCATGCCATGTCTTCTGCAGCCCTCCATAAGGCGGCCTGGCTTTGTCCGTAGCCTTCCGCATCCGAGTGATGAAGTCCGAGGCGGCTTCAACTGTCCCGGCATGGACTGGTTCAGTGCCAAGGCGGGGGTCCTGTCCGGAGTCCAGCCGAACAGGGTCTGGCGTGTAGAGGAGTGCACACGGTTGTTATATGCGAATTCCGCAATAGGGAGCCATTCTGCCCAGTCGTTCTGCCGGTGGTTAACAAAGATCCGGAGGTATTGCTCAATTTCCTGATTGACACGCTCCGTCTGTCCATCCATCTGGGGGTGGAATGCTGTCGAGAAGTTCGTTTTAACGCCAAGGAGTGAGTTCAGCTCCTTCATGAACTTGGAAGTGAAGGTGGAGCCTCGGTCGCTGATAATGGTTTCCGGAAGGCCATGATGTCTCCACACGTTGTCTCGGAACAGACGGGCGACCCCGGCAGAATCAACTGTGGTGGTCGTGGGCATTGCATGGATTCGTTTGGATAATCGGTCGACAACGATCATCATGCTGTCAAATCCATGTGATTCCAGGAGTTCTGTGATCATGTCCACGGATATGACCTGCCATCGACGGTCCGGCACAGGGTTGGGGTGGAGTGTTCCGGATGGCTTGGAAGGAAAGGTTTTCATCCGGTTGCAAGTGTCACAGGTAGAGACATAGGTCACAATGTATCAAGACATCCCCAGCCACCAGTAGTGGCGGGATACCAGCTCGTACGTCTTCCACCGTCCGGGATGACCCGTGGTCGGAGTATCATGGTGCTCATGCACGAGGTCATGACGGAGTTTGGGGTCCAACAGGACATATACGTGGCCTCGGTAGAGAACTGTGGAGCCATGGAGTTCCCAATCCTTGAGGTGTGTCTTCGGTCCATCCCCATTCAGCTCCTTAACGATCTGGACCACTTTATCGTCGATCTCCGTTGCCCTTTTGATCCGTGCCATCAGGCTCCGGCTGGGCCCTTCGACTGTGATGACCTCCGGGGAGTTGGTGGCCCATGTCTGGAAGGCGGCCGGTTTCAGGAGCACCACATCAGAATTGTCAGAGTCCCCACATGGATGGTCCGACCGGCATGAGAGGGCATCAGGCTTCCTGGACTGTGTTCCGGAACAGTGTTGGAGGGTGAAGTTGAACTGAGAGAGGAATATGCTCCACCGGGCTTGCCTCTGGTTCAACTTCTGGGCAGACTGGAAGTACTGGAGGTTCTGGTGGTCCATCAAGATCTCGACTGAGTGAGGGGAACCTTCGAGGTAGTGTCTCCAAGCTTCCAAGGCCCGGATGATGGCTAAGAGTTCCTTGTTGTAGATGTCATAGTTTCTTTCGGCCTCAGATAAGCTTTTTGACAAGAAGCCCACTGGGTGCCACTTCCCGTCATCTTGGAGTTGGGAGAGTACAGCTCCCGTTGCATACCCAGAGGCATCCGCCTCCACTCAGAAGCGTCCGGACTCGGAGGGAAACACTAGGATCAGTGCGGAAGTGATGAGGGCTTTCAGTTTGAGGAAGGCATTACGTTCTGCATTGGTCCACCGGAAGGGTGTGTCTTTCTGGGTGAGATCGTTTAGAGGTCTGGCAACCTTGGCGAAATCTTGAATGAATCGTCGGTAGAAGTTAATGAACCCTAAGAATGACTGTGTTTCTTTCAGGTTTTTGGGCTCCGGCCAGTCCGTTACGCCTCCGACTTTGACAGGGTCCATCTCCACATGGTCCGGCATGAATATCATCCCCAGGTATTCGATCCGATCTCGGAAGAACTCACACTTCTCCGGTTTCAGGAAGAGTTTGTTTTCCCGGAGGGTCTGTAGGATGCCTCGGACGCCTCGGACGTACTCTTCTCGAGTCTTGGCAAAGCATAAGATGTCATCCAGGTACACAATGCATACTCCGTTGTCGATCCACTCCCTGAGGACGTCATTGATCATGTTCTGGAACGTCCCCGGGGAGTTGCAAAGTCCGAAGAACATTACCAACGGTTCGAACAGTCCTCGGTTCGTCCGGAATGCTGCTTTCCATTCGTCTCCTTCTGCCATCCGGATGTTCTGGAATCCCCACCAGAGGTCAAGTTTCCTGAACACTTTAGCTCCACGGAGTTGATCAATCACGTCAGAGATTAGGGGTAAGGGGTACGCGTTCTTAACCGTGATGTCGTTGAGTTTCCGGTAGTCCTGGACTAGGCGGAACCCTGCATCCTTTTTCTTCACGAAGAACACTGGAGCGGCCATTGGAGACTTTGACGGATGGATTCGACCGGAAGTGAGATTCTCCTTCAGGAAGTCGTCGAGTTCTTTCTGTTCACCCGGGGACAGCAGGAACAGTTTGGCAGGAGGAGGTAGCTGAGTTCCTTCTTGGAACTCAATGTGGTGGTCCCATGGCTTCTGGGTGGGGAGTTGGTCAAAGGAGTCTTTGGAGAACACGTCCTGGAAGTCACGGAATTCCTCGGGTACGAGCTCCCTTTTTCCAATCTACTCTGGTCAACTCTGATCCACTCCTGGTCTACTCCAGACCACTCCTCCCTCTGTCTGCTCCACTCCACCCCTGCTTCCCCGAGTTTGGTTTGCTTCTAGTTTGCTTCTGATTTAATTTAATTTCCTTTTCATTCCCTGTTGCTTCCAGTATGCTCCCCATGTGTTCCTGTTCCTGTCCACTTTCCCCCTGCCTGCGTCCCTGTTCCTGCCCCCCTTAACCATCTCCTGTTTAGTGATCACTCCCCTGTAGTATAGCAATCATGTATAATAGTATCAGCAGTGAAGTCCAGAGACCTCAGCTTTGGTCTCTCAGGATTTCCACTGTTACTCCAGACTACAGGTCAGCCTTCTTGTATTCCTTGTTCATATTACATAATCTCAGGATTTCTGCTGTTACTCCAGACTACAGCTCTGAGTATTTTCCAGTTTGACTCCACAAGCTTAAGGACTGCTGTGCTCATTTCCACCTAGTCCCTTCTGGGCTGCTGGATTGCTCCTCCAACATCTCTTGACCTTCTTATCTCTTCTTGCCTGGATTCT
>MU128948.1:226936-256985 GCA_014904985.1 Hydnum rufescens UP504 | reverse complement strand
AGCCTCTTCCCTGACGACAGGTTGAACACTCCGAAATCATCGAGCAACGTCCACCCCTTCTTCAGAAGGCTGGCAGATCTGCTAAGATTAAAGAAAATGAACGCCAAAACCTTCGAGAAAAAGGGTGGAACCCTGACAGCTCTCCAGTCTATCAAATTCACTCATGTCCACTTAGTCATCAGGGGAAATACTATTTTTCATCTGTAACCTTTCACAAATCCAATGGAGTATGCCTGCAGATTGTTCAATATATGGGCAGATTTGTTACTGAGAGTGTGATTGCAAATCCAAGAGCAATTCTCAGCTGAAACCCTGACAAAATAATGAGGTTTCATCCCAAAATTGAAGGGGACATTGGGTAACTACCATGAAAAAGCCATTTGTGTGGCAAAAAATTCCAGCAATGCACTTTCTGCAAAGTAATGGATTGCTAGTTGAACAATTTCAGGAACCCCAGGATAGTATGTCTTAGTTGAGCTTCCCTTGTGGACTGCATAGTTGTGGTACTAGCACCAGTGGCAGTCTGGGGGGAAAATACTTAGCCACACTTTGATAGGAAGCTGAAAAACACATACTACAGCAATATACTGAAGTACCGAAGACCAGAAGAGCACCTTCTTGTAGTGTGAATAGAACAGCTTTGTGGTGCAGGTGGTCTCCAAGCTGTTTGCCATTGCAGTGGGGCAGGGTACAGATTTTTGTGGGTAGATACACCTCCCAGAGGCTGCTAGATGGGATCACCCCAGTTCAGGTGATATTCACTGATTTCATTCTCAACCCCATATATCCTAAATGCTTCAAGATCCTTTGGAGTAAAGGCAACAGGAGCAGTGTTCATTAGATGGGGCCCACCAATATCCCATAAAGTCTGGATGTGTACAATGTCACCTTTCAATGCATGGGCCAAGAAATCCACTACACTGCCCAGAAGGTCTGCATTCTCTAGATCCAAATTGTATGGGGTTTTTGCAATGTAGAATCAAGTGAAGAAATTGGGAGAAGGTATCCAATGAGATATTCTCCAATGACTCAGCAGTCATGCTTGATGATACTGAGGATAGAGACATTCTCATGTTGATGTTTATTGGGAATTGCTGATTTGCTAGATGTATCCAATTGGAAATAGCCAATTTACCAGGTGCTGGCTGCATCTTTCAGCTGTTGTTACAAGGCAAAGCCATTATGTAAGTAGAACTAGGTCTTTCATGCAAGCTGGGTATGTGTCAATCCCAGAAAATTTGACATAATAAAGGCTGTTTTGTGAACTTCTCCTGCTGAAAATGCCACTGTTGAGGCATTTGTCATCACAACTGCAAACAAGCCCCCATGCAGTCAGTGGGACACATTCTTTCAATACACTCAATATGCAGGGACTTAGAATAATGCAATTTCCTCTATTTGGGCAAGGGTCCCAGTGTTGAGTTTGGTGGTTTGGTGGTGTTGAGTCCCGAAAGGGCATGACTGGCTGAATCCTAATCTTAATCCTGTTCCTGATCCGACTCCCAGCCGATCGCGCTTTGGACGGGTGCGGACGTCCCCGAAAAAGTCTCGCGCAGCGGACGGGGGTGCCCTGCAATACGTAATCTTTATTAGTAATGCATTATGAGACTCAAAGACCATTCAAAGCAAGCTAGGTAGTGGGGTATGGCATATTGAATGCCCACTTGTGGTTATGTAAGCATTGTAGGTTTGAGCTCTGACGTGACTATGCTCTTTTGTGGCGCTTTACATAATGGCACACCTTCGATTTGTAATATATTGTGCCAGGATCGTTCATATGATATCCCTATGTATTTTTATATATATAGAATACCCTGTGTTACAGAGCCTATATAGCTACCGACACATTGATTCCCCCTAATTAAGGTCTGAAACTAACAGCCTCGAGCTTGGCTGTTAGGGAACTAACCGTAATCCTACTTTTGCCTATGTGAGTAAGCCCGCGAAATGGGAACGATCTTGCAGAACTCCCGCCAGTGAACCAGGTCCAACCAAGTTCCTGGGGGGATTTTTCGGCCATCTCCCCGGGCATTCAGCGATGCTCAGCCAGTGAGTTTTCGGCCTCTTGTCGAATATTTTTTCTTGATAGAGGAGACTGGATTCAACCCTTCACGCAATTACAGCTATTGCCAGTGTGGCCCTGGCGCTTCCGCCACAATAAAACTGAATTGCTTCGTCTTGGCTCAACGGCTCAGAGCAACTGTGAATCATCATTGCGCCCATCTGGCTGACTTATGGGTTTACATCAGCGTTACTGAAATGTCCTGCTTCTGAATATTCTTCAGGCCATTCTTCGTACCTTCTGTCGCCGCATTACGGAATAGGATACATGAGTGAAAATGCCCAACGCCCCGCCTATTACATATAAAATCATAACAGTCTCCCTTGTTTATATCAGCATGGCCACGCGGTGGGCCAAAACTATCACTGAAAGACATCGCGTCGAAGGCAAGATACGGCCTAGACAGTAGCTTTCGGTCGTTCGACTATGAATAGGAGCCAGTATTCATGATTCACAACTCTATTTGGTGGTGTAGTCAGGGCTGCCTTGAACACCTCTGGAAACATGAAGAGTCAGCGATTGTCACCTGCCATGTATTCAATTCCGATGTGTGTTGCTATCTTACTAACACCGAGCGATTCTTACCAAGCTCCTTTTCATGGATCGTACCGGATAAACGCATACGTCGAGCCGCACGGAGATTATCCGTAATGGCGAAGCAGTTTCAGCTGGTCGATATGTGATGGTACCCCTTGCGCAGATTGGGACGGAGGTCACCGGGAAAGATATATAAGCACATGTTGCTCTACCTCTCTTCCCGCCATACTCCTCCTCCAATGGCTGATCCTACTCCCAAGTCTCTAGACGATTTTCCCCTGCATAATTCGGCTTCCTCTCCGGCGTTCAAAGGACGGGTTCAAGAGGTTCGTTCCCACGCCGATAAACTGTAAGCGCTGGAGCCACACCGTGTCCAACGATTGTTTACTTACAAAGATTCCTTTCGACAGCGTCTTTGGCTTTGTCGTTCTTTATGTGCTGCTCATACCTGTCGCCTCCGCCCTCACGCGTCCCACCGGCTACTTCAGCTTGTTCTTAGACCAAGTGTACGGTCCGCGTGATACCCAGTCCATCCTGAAAGTCGTAGGACTCGCTGCATTCCATACATACTCTTTCTCTGCTGTTGCAAGCGTGTACGGTCAGACCAGCCATCCGGATGGATATCAAATCAGTTGTCAGCCTTCCACCACACACGCGTCATACTTTTTTTCCTCTATTCTGACCCTCGATGTTTTGTAGCCCCGCGACTCGTGAAGAGCCAGCTCCGTGGCTTCCCTCATCGCCTTGTCGCTGCTCATGAAGCCCTAGTCGATCTCTTCCCTTGTGCGTGTGTCTACATGTACATGTTCCCCGTATCGACCACTCATGCATTCAATTCATTTAATTTTTCCTCGACGTAGTGCTTGGCACTACAACCGCCCTTGTTCTCGCGACACAGAGTATGGCCAAAAATTCCACAGGAAGCCCATCTGCGACGCTTATCGATAAACTCTTCCTCCACATCTTTATCAAGCACTTCCTCTACTACATTGTGTATCTCGCCGATGCCCCTGTTGTGCGCTCCAACCTTCATACGTTCTCGGTGTCCGCGCTCCTCAGTGTCTGGTACGAGCTCTACCAGGGCTTAGCGTAAAACCTCTTTGGCCGCGTCGGGTGATTATTCCTTTTATATACCGGAATGGGGTATCAGGGTCGGTCGTTGGTCATGAGTATTCAGGGAAACTCGAACTGTGCAGAAGAGTAGAAGCGATTTTCCTGGCCAGACTCAATCCCTCGCATTCCGTTATTTAAATTTCTTCTCGTAGTCTTCGGAAGGGGCTTCATGTATACCTTGTGATGACGACACTAGCTACACTAGTATATCGACTGCAATATTACTGTTATGAGACGGGATATCCTTAGACCTGCGCGGGTGGTCCGGTCGATGTTTACACTCAAAGCATATGAGTCGCCTTGTCCAATGTCACAGAGACCTGGTCCTAGATACGAACCCTGTAAGTCTATTGCACCTAATACTTCGGGCGGAAGTAATTTTCAATAGCTGCTTGCCAAACTAGTCCGAGGCACGAGCAACTCGTTTAAAGGCCAGATAAGCGGCAATACAGTAAAGCGAACTGAGTGAGATGAATGATTATGTAATACGATCACACCCTTCGAAATAAGAATCTCGCGCCCCTCTCCTCGCAAGCTTGCCTGTACGCGTACGCGCGCTGTGCGGAAGCAACACGTCAATTCTCACCCTTTTGTCGACCAAAAACACTGCGCCCGAGTTTGGGTGGCATAGTCTTGCCTCTCAGTTTCTCGTGCGCTTCAAAGTTGCCTTAGCGGTTCAGAGCAAGGGAGCTGCAGCTACCTGCTAGCTCCCTTTCTCCATTCCATGCTCTCCCCGGTTGGAATGGGATTGATCACGAAATCTCAGAGCCCTTCTGCAACTTCCACCCACTTGTGCAATACGAGACCTAGCATTGGTCAAGTTTCAGGGTGTCGGGCGTGAATTCCACCACAGATTGCTACAATCCCAATCTCTAACTAACCCATTATCAAGGTCGAATTTCAGTTTGCGCATATTTAGCTTACTGTATCTGGCTTGAAGACTGCTTACTTGTCCCCCCTCCCCCTCAGAGCAATGATAGCCAATTGCAGATAGGTGAAGTGCATTCTGATGCCCTTAGTAGCCCTGGGCGTCTAAACTCTGGCTAGGAACATTTCTCACCCCCTGAACACCAATCCGATTTACAGCAAAGATGCGAGAAGTATTTCCAAAAAAAACTGTCACCTGTTTCTGTGCCCCTCTGAGTTTCTGAAGCGACTTCTGACTGCAAAAGCAACTTTTTGAGTAAAAACCGGGCCCTTACGACCAAGGCCCTTGCAATTCTATTGATTCTGAGACTTTGAGCATGAAAATTTGGTTACTCAACGACGGGACCCTGGATTGTTATCGGCCGTGGGGGTGTTCGCTGGAAAACGAGCAATTCGGGTGGTCCACCGATCGATTTCGTATCGCCAGTATCACCTCCCAGTGACGACGACTCGGTTTTGCATGGTACAGTAATTACGAGGAACGTCCGGCTGGTATTCGTTCATACAATTCAATCTGTTAGTCTCCTATGGGTACTCAAAGAGGCGTGCAGAGAACCATGTGCCGCATTTTTATCTGTCAGGCCATCGGATTACGGTAACATCCTGTTCTGGATGACTTTCCGTGTGCAGCATTGCACCCCAAGTATTTTTGCTCTGTGCATCCCGCTTACAGTAGTCACGACTCTATTGCAGATAACGAGTCACTTCGCATATCCATCCAGATTGAGAGATCGAGTGATCAAGAGCAGAAAGCCGCACGAGTCTGTCGCTTGCATAGAGAGGTAGATCGGGAATGCAAAGCTGTCGTTGTGTCACGATTGAGGATTGATAGGCTCCAATACACGACGCCGCCTTCGTGCACACACAAAGTCCGAGGGGAAGGTGATGGTAGAGAGATGTTCCCGAGAATCACCGCTTGGCCGCTTTTCCCAAGAAAGGGAGATCGGGAAGAGACTAACGTCCGAGCTGGTAAGTCCCTGCATATTGAGGTCAGCTCCTACCGCGTATCTGTGTTAGGAAGGGCCCATGGTGGTGGCGTGTCGAGGGTGGTTTCTGAGGGAGTGGGTCTACGCACGGGTAGTCGTTTCGTCGCGAGAGGGTGGATAATACTCTTGCCCAGGTCCCCAAGTCATCTCTTACGGCTAGTGGCGGCAACCATTCCATAGTCACTCCACCAATTCACGCAGCAAAAGCCCGATGAGTACCGAGAGATTAGCCGGATTGAAGAAACACACAGAGAAGCGGATGGAAACCATATCATCTGACAGAGACTTCATTCTGCAGCGTCATCCCCGAGACCCCTGATAGCGGGAGAGCGCTGCTCGCCCTCGTGCGTGCGTACGCCTTGTGAGCGAGCAATAAATTCCAACCGCAAGATAGGCACGGACGTCGCAACACAAGTTCTGTCAACCCAATGTGCGTGTCGCCGAATTTATCGTACCAGGGATAGAACGATGACCAAATTACAAAGGATGGACTTGTCCAGTGCAATGGATAGCGCTCTCTGCCGTGCTAGTCGGCATCGCAGTAATGAAGGACTAGTCTCTACTCTCGCGAGACTAGGTGCAAGAGGCACGTGACGTATGGAGTTACTTTAAAGCGCATCGACGCCTTGACGGATTCCATACGAGGGGACCGTGGGCTACAGGCTGCTACTTATCTCTCGACAAGCTTACGTCGAGCACGTGCTTCACGTCACGTTGAACACGATCCATTTTGCGTCGTTAATCTTGATTCCCTAGTCAACCCCCTGTCCTTTCCCCCGATCCTCTTATGCCTGTGAGACGGCACACATTGAAGACCTCGAGAGGGGTACGTGCGGTGGATTTTTGCAGCACAGACGGAATCTGAGCGTCATCGCACTATTTGGATGCAGTGCCCCACCACTATATCAAGCCCATGCGACCTCAGCAAAGTATCCCGGACTCTAATCCGAATGTAAGGCAATCCACGCCAAAGGAGGGACCGAGAGAGAGGTACGTGTATTGCATCTTTCACAGCACTGACGCAATCTGAACGTTATTGGCGCGCAGTACTCTATCACAACATCCAGCCAACCCGAATCAGCAAAGTATCCCGGACCCTGGTCTACGTGTAAGGCCCTGCTGATTTCTTTAGCACTATTAAAAAGTCCACGTTCTTAGAATAATGAGCGTTCTGTTCTCATCCTAACATCGCTCCTGAGGCATCCTCGGATGAGCGGTAGGTACAAGTTTCCCGCAGGGTCTGAATATTTGTGCGAGAACGTCCACCTGTGATCAGGATCACCTCGTATCGCCTGCTCAACACCATGATCATATTTGGTCTCGGCTCTGGGAAGCTTATTCTCGCCAAGCAAGGCCATTCTCTATCACCAACCATTCTTGACTGGGTCTTGGGTTGTCTGTATGTCCTTGTGTCAGACCTCAAGGGCTTTATAATGCTGTTCATATTCACAACGTTATCTGGTCCCCAGCACCTACTGGATTTGGGTGCCTGGAAGATGTCCGTCCCTCGATTTGGTCTCGGTTCTTCTATAAGGATTATGTGACGCCACACGTTCGAAGGTGGTTTTCATTTGGGGTGAAGCTTGCTTCCCGCGAATGGGAGGATCTGAAGAGGGGTATGCCATTCTGGTCAATAGCCTTTCATTTCTTCTCACAAAACTTGCTGCAGTGTGGAAAGGAGTACTTTTAGCACTGCTCTATGGATTGGGCGCAATCCTTATAGTCTTCCTGATCTTCAAGCTTTCCGTCCTGGAAGGTCTGGGCATGCATAGTATTAACATTCGGGCGCTGGTTTGGAGCGTTATATCCTTCCTTGTCGCACATCTTTCCAGAGGCCTTGATCCTCGGGCCTTCCCTTCGTGAACTAGTGTGTTTAGTGGTAAATTCAGAGTATCATCAAAAATCCAGTCAAACTCACGACTTGTTATTGAACATACGATGTTGTGCCTCTGGGACAGGAGGTCCTCCACGGACTTAACAAGAAGCTGGTCAACCACTCAACCTTCCCTCAGAAGAGATCTCATCTTGACATCTTGTATTTGATACAGCAACCCTCACAGCCTAGAAGATCCACTTATACTCTGAACATTGCAATGCAGCCACTACGCCTGACGAACAAGCACCCCCCGACTCTGACAGACATTCTTCACCTCGCTCACCTCCACTTCTGCTCTATAAGATACCCCAGCTGCCAGCGCCACTTCCACCCCCGTTCTCTCAAACATGTCTACGAAATGCTCCGGAGCTCCTGTTCCACTGTTCGCCACGACTGGTACACGCACTCAATGGCGTACGAGGTCCACGAGGTCCCTTTCTTCGTTTCATCTCGATCGATGCTATTCAGGAGTATCTCCCCCGCACCCAACGTCTCTACGCCCTGAACGAGTTGCTTGACCGACAGTGGGGCAATTCGCGGCAACCAGTCGCAATGCACTGGATATCACCACGCTCGGGACCTCGCTTCCGCTCAGAGGAAGTATTGCTTGATCGAGGTCCCTTGCACGGAGGCGATCGTACGCCCGTCTGCCGACACAAACTGGGTCCACGGAGACCACGACCGCCTGCTGCCCATACACACGCAAAACTGCCTCCATAGGCCTCGAGCCCTCCCCCTGGCCCGTCCCACGGGCCAGCAACCACTCCATGGCAATGACGGCATCACTCCCCAATACTGGCTTCATCTACCCCGGGGCGGAAATACGCCCGTGCAACTTCGAGCACGCTCCACGGTGTCTCGTCAGGTTCAACTGTGTCCTTGATTCCTCCACCGATCGTAAAGGGCACGAACATGCGCGATGCCGCTTCCCACACGACGGCAAGGATCAGGCTGATAATGTAGTGGAGAGTTGGGGAGCGAGGTCATATACTTCGTCGGCGCCCGACTCGAGTATTGCATCACAGGGACGACTGGTTTCCCTACATCGCGCACTTTGCATGTGGGCGAGGGCCCGCGATCATGGGTCCCAGTGGCCAAAACAGCTGTATTCGTCACTTATTTTGAGTGCTGCGGGGTCTTCTTTCTCGCGTACGTGGTACTGATTTCCCTTTGTGATGATGTGGTTGCCGTCGCCGTTCGCGCGGATGTCAATGCATGTGATAATCCATTTCGTGATCCATTCATCTCGGATATTCGTTTCGGGAAGGGTACTCTGCATCGGTGGCGTGGAAAGAGTCCCCAGCCACGATCGAAGGAATCTAGACCAGCTTTGCTTGAGTTTTCTGGGCGAAACTGCCACGGACAGTTGAGGAAGAGGGTTTGCTGTATGGGCCCAATCGGAATTGCGAGGGAAAGTAAGGCGCTCGAGACAAGTGAACAAAGTAGTACGCCTCGTCTCTACACGCTTGTGCGCCTATTTTCTTTCCCAGAACGACATGGTCCCAGCCCATATGAAGCACGAGTTTTCCAGCATTGTCGAAGAGCCCAAGCGAGGAGTCAAAGATTCTCAGATCATCCATTGAGGCTCAGTAGACGGAGCGGAGGGGACCTGCATGCCGATGCATATGCCCAAGTACGGACGTCCCGATCGAGAGCACGTGCGCAGTAGCTCCAATAGCCCCGCTGTAGTGAGATTCATGATCCGTATCTCGAAAGCGCCTACCACAGTGAATATAAGTTTCTATGAGGGACGGACTTATCAGATCGCCTTTCGTCGAGCGTCGATATAGGGATCAGGGTGGGAAACGTACATCACCGTTGTCAAAGTCCCCGGGGGTACGTTTCCATTCGTAGGTATAAAGAAGCTCCGTGAGGGTGTTCGCGAGACTCTGCACGTTAGCAGGGCCGTAAGTATAAGCAAGAAATTCGAGTGCAAGATAGACACTGACATTGTACAAAAAAGGTCCCTACAGCCCAATGTGGGGTGCCACGCCCGACTTGTCACACCAGCAGAACGAGGCAATGGCGACGGGAACACTACGAGTCCAAGGCCACATTCTTATTAGGAGGGGTCGACACGGAAGGATAATTACTCAGTATTTAACCCGATACATCCCGTAGACCGCCCTAGGCGCCTCATAGCTACCCGTGGCAGCCCGCAGCGGTATAAAAGAGAGAACTCCACTACCACCACCAGCAGAACGATCTCCGGATTATAAATGATGAACTTCTGCACTGCAATAAACAGTGCTCTCCGGGCACTGGCACGTGACCTGACTCCGGAGCTAATGTACAGCCACTGAGGCCATTTCAGAGCCCCTCAGAACGGCTCCTAGCAATTGAGTGAAATCTGCGCGAACGGTGAAGAGAAATACTAGAATTTGTTGGTTTTATAATACAATTCCATGGCCATGATCTTGAGAACCGATGCATCAATAACAGCTTGATTTCACTGCTATATGTGTAGGCCACTTTCGCAATTTTCTCAGTCGGATAAGTAGTTCCGATCCAACTCTATTGCGGCTTTGACGTGCCACAGCCTTGACATCTTGGGTCCCAGTGTTCTGGCTGTCTACGGTGGTGCGACGAGAAGAAATAGGACGTGGTTCGTCATTCGGATGCCCATCATACTTGTCTACGAGTGTGGATGTATAAATAGGCTGTATGAAGGACCCCAATCACCGTTGTCTTTGATTTGTCCTCCAGACTGTCAACGCCGCAATAGAGCTGGCGGAACTGAAAAAATTTCGAAAGTGGCGTATTGTATTCCTCGGGTGCTGAGGGTTTTTTTTTGAGTTCTAAAACCAAGAAATTGCAGATATTGTCCACCCAAACATACTTCCATTAACGTACGAAGCTGTATCCAGATTGTGTGAGGCTAGGAACGTGAAACTGTTTTCTCCAGGCAGCCCATAGTAATTTGATCCGCGTGGGGGTTGCCGATGACAAGTGATTGCCGACCCCATTGAATGTAGGATGGGCTGCAGAGACACTGGGTGACCAAATAGGCTCTTGTCGTTTTTTTGTTGAGATATCCATCTCACGAAGTTCCTCTGAGGGCATGGATACTGAAGTGGAGAGCACGTAGCCAACTGGAGGTCGCGGCAAACGCCGGTAAAAACTTTTTGTGATCATCATCTTCGTGCCCGCGCCTTCGGAACTCCCCTTTCCACCACAGACTGAGTGTAGCTCCGGCCTGGTTGCGATACTATGATGGTGCGCACCGCGCAGGTTGGGGCGGAGGTGGCCGGGAAAGGCCCCACTCCTCTTATATAAGCACATGTCCACTGCCTCTTCCCTCAATACTCCTTCGATGGCTGGTCCTACTCCCAAGTCTCTAGACGATACTCCCCCGCATAATTCGGCTCCCTCTCAATCGGCACCAGACGTTGGTCGCCCCGGCGATAAATTGTGAGCACTGGAGCCACACCGTGTCCAACGATTGTGGACTTACAAAGATTGCTCTCCACAGCCTCTTAGTCTTCATCCTTGTTTATGTGTTGCTCATGCCTGTCGCCTCTGCCCTCACGCGTCCCACCGGCTACTTCAGCTTGTTCTTAGACCAAGTGTACGGTCCGCGCGATACCCAATCCATTTTGATGGTCGTAGGACTCGCTGCATTCCATACATACTCTTTCTCCGCTGTTGTGAGCGTGTACGGTCAATCCAGCCATCCGGGTGGATATCAAGTGCGTTGTAAGTCTTCCACACACGTGTGATAACTTCTTCCCTCTATTCTGACGCTCAAATCCTTTGTAGCCCCGCGACTCGTAAAGAGCCAGCTCCGCGGCCTTCCCCATCGCCTTGTCGCTACTCATGAAGCCCTAATGGATGTCTTCCCTTGTGCGTGTGTCTACATGACCCCGTCTTGACCGTTCATTCATTCAATTAATCTAATGCGATTTTTCCTCGACGTAGTGCTTGGCACGACGGCCGCGTTCGTTCTCGCGACGCACAGTTTGGCCAAAAATACCACAGGGAGCCCATCTGTGACGCTCATCGACGGCCTCTTCCTCTACGCCTTTGTCAAGCACATCCTCTACTACATTGTGTATCTCGCCGATATTCCTGATCTGCGCTCGCCCCTTCATACTTTCTCGGTCTCTGCGCTCCTCAGTGTCTTGTATGAGCTCTACCGGGGCTCAGCGTAGACCTCCTTTGGACGCGTGGGGTGATTATTCCTCTGGAATGCTGGAATGGCGTATCAGGGTCGTTGGTCATGAGTATTCAGGGAAACCGCAACTGTGCAGAAGAGTGGGGGCGGTATTTTCACCCAGAATTAATTCCTTGGATTCCGTTATTTAACTTTCTTCTCGTAAGTAGTTTCAAGTACACCTTCTGATGAGGATGCTAGCTATTATATGGACTGCAATATTACTACTACGAGGCGGGATATCCTCAGAGCTGTGTGAATGGTGTTGACACTCAAAGCATACTAGTACGGGTCGCCTTGTCCGATGTCACAGACCTGGCCTTTGTACGAACCCGGTAAGTCTATTGCACCCAATATCCGGGCGGGCGTGATTTTCAATAGCTACTTGAAGATCACTTGCTTATCTCTCCTCCCCCCTGAAAGCAATGATAGCGAGGTGAAGTGCATTCTGATGCCCTTAGTAACCCTGGGCGCCTAAACCCCAGCTAGGAACAATTTATCACCGCCTCAACACGAATCTGATTTACCGTAAGGACGCGAGAAGTAGTTCCAAAAATCAAAAATGGCCTCTGGTCGAAGTCTTTTCAAAAAACTGTCACCCCGTTTCTGTGCCCCTCTCAGTTCCTGAAGTGCTTCTGACTGCAAAAGCCGCTTGCTGAGTAAAAGTCGGGCCCTTATGACATGATCTGACTAAGGCCCTTGCAATTCTATTGATTCTGAGGCTTCGACAGAAAGCCCCAGTATGGAAATTTGGTCAAATTCTGGTTATTCAACGACTGGAAGCTGGAATCGTTATCGCGGGGGCTGTGGGCTGGAAAACGAGCTAGTGATTCGGGTAGTGAAGTTCATCCGCATGAGCTGCTCTGAAACAGTCAGTCTGCTAATCTATGGCAGGTGCAGGCGTGTGAGCATGAGGGTTGTTCCAGGCAATTTGGCGCGTGAGAACCCGCCACGCGGCCCGACTGTGTGGGAGAGCAGGCACGGGTATGACTGACGACTAGGCACCAACAAAGATCATCAACAGGGTGGGAAAGAGGGGAAAAGAGAACAGGGTCTCCCCCAGGCTCTGCTGGCAGGGACAGTGAGACCGTCGAGACGCGAACGAAGCGGAAGCAAGGTTCCGGCGGTCTCCGCTCCTTCGCTTGTGAGGTGGCCTACCCATTGATTTCGCATCGCGAGAATCAACTCCTAATACCGGCGACCCTGTGTTTCGTAGTAACATCCGTCCTGTATTCGTTTATACAATCCAATCTACTATTCTACTACAGGGGGGCTCATGGGAAGCTTGCAGAGAACCATGTGGCGCGTTTTGATCTGTCAGCGTAATCGGATTGACAGCCTATTCTGGATGATCTCTCGTCCGCCTGAGGAATTTTTGGTCCTCCTTATGTAGTCGGGACCATAGTGCAGATAACCAGCCAGTTCACATATGCGTCAAGATCGAGAGATCATGAACAGAAAGCTGCACGAGTCGGCCTTCTTTTTGACTGCTTGCTTGAATGAAAGGTAGATCAGGAATGCAAAGCTGTCATTATACAACGGTCAATGATCGGTAGGCTGCGATACACGATGCCGGCCTTCATGCACAGATTCAGAAGGGAGAGAGAAGGGATGTTCCCGAGAATCATCGCTCGGCCGCTTTTTTTCAAGAAAGGGGGACCGGAAGACTACCGTCGGAGCTGGTAGTCCCTGCGTGTTCAGGTTAGCTCTTACCGCATGTCCGTGTTAGGAGGGCCATGGTGGTGGCGCGTCGAGGGAGTTTTGAGGGAGTAGGCCTGCGTATGGTTAGTCATTTGGTCGCTGGAAGGCGGATACTCTTGCCCAAGTTCCCAAGTTAGCCGGGTCGAAAAATACACAGAAAAGCAGATAAGGCCCGCATTCTCTGGCGAAGACTTCATTCCTAGAACATCATCACGGAGAATTCTGGTCACGGGAGAGCGTTCCACCATCCTCGCCTGCGCCATGTCTCGCATACGAGCGACCAAATGCGAGATAGACACTGACTACGCAAATGAAAGTTGTGTGCAACCCAATGAGCGGTGTCACGCCCGATTTGTGTAGTTTGTCTACCTGTCACGTGATGTACTCACAGAGTGTGCTTGAAATCCATTTTGCATTGATATTGATTCCATCCTTCTTTCCCGATCCCTTATGCCCGTAAGGCGATCCACGCTACCGGAGGGATCTCGAGAAGGGTATGAGCCGTAGATTTTCGCGGCACTTGCGGAGTTTAAGCGACATGCAGTACCCTACCACTAGATCGCCCGACTCAACCAAGTATGCCGGGCTCTGGTCCACATGTAAGACTCTGCTGACTGGTGTCATATTATTAATGAACTTCACCTCCTCAGAATAATGGGCCCTCTGGATCTCATCAAAACTCTGCCACTGACGCATCCTTGGATGCGAAGGTATGTAACAGGTTTGCATGGTTCTGTACTCATGAAATATGCACTGAGATATCTCTATCATATTTGTAAGAGGGCACCAAGCTGTTATCAAGATCACCTTGTGTCGTCTTCTCAATACTATGATCATCTTGGGTGTCGGCACTGGGAAGTTTATTCTGCCATGCAAGGTCATTCTATATCACCAACCATTCTGGACTGGATCTGGGATCTCTGTATGTCATGGTGAAGTGCCTTTTCTAGACTCAAGTGGTTGATAACGCTGCTCATACTTCATGATACTTCATCTCGCCCTAGCACCTACTGGATCGGGTTCCGGGAGACGTCCATCCCTCCGTTTCGTCCTGGTTCTTCTATGAGGATTATGTGACGCCACTTGCGCGAAGGTTGTTTTCATTTGTGGTAGAGCTCATGCCCCACGTATGGAGGGGGTTAAAGAGGAGTTTGTATGCCATTCTGGTCAATTGCTTTATTATTTGCTGCAGATTGGAAACGAGACTTTCAGATTCCTCATGATTGGACTGACTGTATTGCTACCATCTGTCCTGCCGCTGCCTGATCTGGACCCTATTGTAGCTTCATTTGTGAGGGGGGGTTTGGGTGGCACGTCCGCGCTTGTCACAATTCTTGTCTTCCTCTCCCCAGATTCTTCGGACGTCTAGGCCTTAATCGTCGGTCCTTCCCTTCGTGAACTAGTGTGTCTAGTAGTAAATTGAGAGTGTAGCAAAAATCTAGTCGAATGCACAATTTGCTATCAAATATATGATGTTGGAAGCTTCCACAGGTCCAACAAGAAGCTGGCCCACCACTCAACTTTACTCAAGGGATCCATCTTGACACTCCTGCATTTGATATAGCAACAGTCTTGCAGCACAGAAAATCTAGCCACTACGCCGACGAACAAGTACCCTCCTCGGCTTCGACAGAAATTCTTTACCTCGCTCACCTCCACTTCTTCTCTATGAAATACCCCAGCTGCCAGCGCCGCTTTCCACCCCCGTTCTTTCAAACACGTCTACAAAATGCTCCACTGCTCACCACGACCGGTATACGCACTGAGCGACATACGAGGTCCACAAGGTCGAGACCATGCCTTTGGTTCGTTCCATCTCGACCGATGCCATTCAGCGGTATCTACCCCGCACCCAACGTCTCTACATCTTGCACGAGTTTTTTTGACCGAGAGAGGGCGCGATTCGCGGCCACCACTCGCGGTGCACTGATACCACCACGCTCGGGACCTGTCGCTCTCGCTCAGACGAGACATCGCTCGCTCACCATATACAAGCTTGCTCGCATGGGAACCTTCGTACGTCTCTGGGTCTACCGACACACGACGCGGGTCCACAGAGACCACGACGGCCCGGCGCCCATACACACGCGAAATCGTCTCGATAGGACTTGTGCCGTCACCTTGGTCCGTCCCATGGCCCAGCAGCCGCCCTCACTTCTGATACTAGCTTTATCCACCCCGGCGCGGCAGTACGCACCTGCGACCTTGAGCGTGCTCGTGGTGTCCCGTCAGGATCAACCGTGTCCTCCACCAATCGCAAGGGACACAAATATGCGTGAAGCGGCTTCGCGCGTGACGGCAATTAGTCATGTTGTGGAGAGTGGCGGAAGGTGATATTGAGTCAACATACTTCGTCCGCACCCGATTCGCAGTACCAGAGGGCGAGGGTGACCAGTTGGCCGAGGTTGCGAACTTTGCATGTGGGCGAGTGCCGATCGCGGGCCCATTGATCGAAGCACTTGCATTCGTCCTATTTTGAGTGCTCTCGAATCCTCTCTCTCGCGTACGTTGTACTGACGTCCCTTTGTGATCCCGAGGTCTCCCTCGTCATTGGCGCGAATGTCCATGCATGCGATGATCCGCTTCGTGAATCTGTCCATCTCAGATATCATGACCATTTGTTTTGAGAAGGGCACTCTGCATCGACGGTGTTGGCGGGCGCCTCCAGCCACAATTGAAGGACTCCAAGATCAGTCTTGTCTGATTTTTCGGGGTGAAATTGGCATGCAGACACATTCCCTCGACGGACAGTAGAGAGGAAGGGTTGCCTCCCATATTGGGTTGTCGTATGTACCCAATCAGAATTGCGTGAGGGCAAGTAAGGCGCTGGATAGGAGTGAACAAAGTCATATGTCTCATCTTCGCCCGTCTCTACGTGCTCGTGTGCCCTATTTTCTTTCCAAGAGGTGAGGAGCGCCACGTGGTTCCAACCCATATGAGGGCACGGGTTTTCCAGCGTTGTTGAAGAGACCAATAGGGGAGTCGACGATCCCCAGACCATCCATCGACGGAGGCTCAGTAGATGAAGCGAAGAGGACCTGCATACCGATGCATATGCCAAAGTACGGATGTCTGGATCGAATGTACGTGCAGAGTGGTTCAAAATCCTCCAATAGCCCCTTTGTTAGTGAGATTCAGGATCACGGTCTCGAAAGCGCCCAGACCAGGGAATATAAGTTTCTATGAGGGGCACACTTATCGGATCGCCTGTCGTTGAGCATCGTCGCCACAGCGATCAGGATGCGAAACATGCATGAGTGTTGTCAAAGTCCTCGGGGTAGGTATCCATTCGTAACTATAACCAAGCTCTGTGAGGACGTTTGGGAGACTCCGAACGTTACCAGGGCTGTAGTCCAGTACAAGCAAGAGCCGGAGATAAGTACTGCAGTCGCAAAAAAGTTCTGCACAACCGAATGAGCGGTGTTACGCCCGATTTGTTGCACCAACTGTAGAACGATCTCTAAATTACAAAAGACGGCTTCTCCAACTGGAATGAATTGTGCACTCTGTTGTGCCAGTTGTTGGATATACGAGCTCAGATTATTGTAGCATAGCGATATCACGTGACATTACGTAATTCCTGTCACGCCCGGAATCTGGCGATACCGGCTCGAAGGCAGCGTGACACTCCCAAAATAATGATATGCCTGCACTAGTGGTCCCCTTGAGCCTGAGCTGAGTGCGTCGATTCTCGATATACTTACATAAGGCTGGATGAGCCTAATGCACGATATAGAGGATGAGAGAGAAAAATTACTAAAGACGATGATATTCCATATATTCACATTTATGCCTAGGAATGCAACTGGGGACCAAGGGAAGCACAGGGCATGCCCATGGGTCCATTTCCAGCTATTTTAAGCACCCCTTTCACTTGTGACACTTACAGTACTATGATGCAGACCATTGTGACGCGTGACCCGAGGATACGATATAGCCCGGTGTGACTACAGTACCTAAGATACATTGTACCGGGCCGCTGAATCAATCTCAGTTCTTGCTCTCGCCCCCATCTACCCCGTCCGTTGGCACTACAGTTTTGAAGGATTTAGTCTTGAGCGAGCCAGGTGCCCTGCACGTGACATGTGAAATCCACGACTACAGTACCTTGGACAAATTCCCAGATGAGGGGACTGCAGGCTACGCGCCACTACTTGGCTCTCAGCAAGCTCGCGCCGAAAGTGGCGTACGTCGCCTCGAACACGAACCTTTTTTCCTTGTCCATCTCGATTCCCTAGTTAACCCCCGTCCTTTCCCTCCCGATCCCCTTATGGCTGTAGGACGATCCTCTGATTCCACTCTGAGAGAGCGAGCTCGATTGGAGTACGTGCTGTGGATTTCTGCAGCACTGATAGAATTTGAATGTTGTCTCACTATCGGTACGGTGTGTAGTACTGTAGCACCACCTCCAGCCCACCTGATTCAGCCAAGGATCCCCGACTCTGTTCCACATGTAAGACCCCGCTGACTGTTTTTCTCACTATTAATTGACTTCACACCCTTAGAATAATGAACCCTTTATTCTTTATTCTAACTTGGCCACTGATACGTCCTCGCATGAGCGGTAGGTATATATTGCCAGTGGATCATGTCCGTTTGTGAGGCGTGGACTAAGAGATCCGTCATATCTGTAAGCGGCCATCCACCCGTTATCAAGGTCACCTTGTATCGCCTTCTCAATACTACGATCGTGTTGGGTGTCGGCACTGGGAAGTTTATTCTTGCTATGCAAGGCCATTCTATATCACCAACCATTCTGGACTGGGTCTTTGGTGCTCTGTATGTCGTGGTGTAAGGGTCTTTCCTAGACTCAAGTGGTTCATAACACTGTTCACCCTCACAATACATAATCTGGTTTTTAGCACCTACTGGATTGGGTTCCTGGAAGGTGTCCGTCCCCCGGTTTGGCCCTGGTTCTTCTCTGAGGATTATGTAACGCCATGTGCTCGAAGGTTGTTTTCATTGGTGGTTGAGTTCTGTCGTCGCAGATGGGAGAGCCTAAAGAAGAGTATGCCATTCCGATCAATTGCTTTTTATTTCTTCTCACAAAATTTGCTGCAGATTGGAAAGAATTACTCCTCAGTTACTTGGCTATAATCCTCATAGTGCCGATTATTTCCGAGCTTTCCCTGGTGCAACATTGGCCCACCATTGCGGGTCTATTTTGGGGCTGTTCTGTGGCATCATATCCAACGTATTCATAGTCGCGGTACATTTTGCCTTCGCCAAGTTTAGGATATCTAGGCCTTAATCCTCAGGCCTTCACTTCGTGAACTAGTGTGTTTAGTAGTAAATTAAGAATATCAGCAAAAATCCAGTCGAATGCAGGATTTGCTATTGAACACATGATGTTGTGCCTCGGGGAAACGAGGTCCTCCACAGGTCCAACAAGAAGCTGGTCGACCGCCAATCTTTACCTCAAGGGATCCCATCTTGACATCTTGTATTTGATACAGCAACAGTCTTGCAGCACAGAAATCCACCCACACTCTAAGCATTGAATCTAGCCACTACGCCCGACGAACAAGTACAGTACTCCCCGAATGCGACCGAAATTCTTTACCTCACTCACCTCGAATTCTTTATGAAATACGCCAGCCACCAGCGCCGCTTCCACCCCCATTCTCTCAAATATGTCTACGAAATGTTGCGGAGCCCCCGCACCACTGCTCGCCACGACCGGTATACGGACAGAACGGCGGACGAGGTCTACGAGGTCAAAATCTTCCCCTTGGTTCGTTCCATCTCGATCGATGCTATTCAGCAGCATCTCCCCCGCACCCAACGTCTCTATACCCTGAATAAGTTGTTTGACCGAGAGGGCGCGATTGGCGGGCACCACTCACGGTGCACTGATACCACCACGCTCGGGACCTGTCACTCTCGCTCAGACTCGCTCGCTCACCACATACAAGTTCGCTAGCATGCGGGGCACCGTACGTTTCTGGGTCTACCAGCACACGACGCGGGTCCACAGAGACCACGATGGCCTGATGCCCATACACACGCGAAATTGTCTCGATAGGACTCGTGCTCTCTCCTTGCCCAGTCCCGCGGACTAGCAGCCGCTCATGCCTGGCTCAATTCGTTCTTGTTTCCACCAGTAGAGACTTTTACACCGGCCCAACAACAGGCAATGACGGCCTCGCTCCCGATGCTAACTTTGTCCGCCCCGGCACGGAAATACGCACCAGTGACCTCGAGCGCGCTCCGTGGTGTCCCGTCAGGGTCAACCATATCCTTGATTCCTCCGCCGATCGTAAGGGCACGAATATGCGTGATGCAGCTTCGCGCACGGCAAGCATTAGTTAGTCATGGAGAGGCGGAAGGTGATATTGAGTAAACATACTTCGTCGGCGCCCGACTCGAAGTACCGCAGCGCGAGGGCGACTGGTTTGCCGAGGTTGACATTACGTGCGGGCGAGGGTCCGCGCTCGTGGGTCCCATTGACCGAGGCAGTCATATTCATCGCGATTTTGAGTGCTCTGGGGTTCGCGCAAAGGTCCATGCATTACATAATCCGTTTGGTGAATCCATCCACCTCAGAAATCGTGATCGTTCGTTTTGGGAAGGAACGGTACTCTGTATCGATGGCGTGGATGGGAGCCTCTAGCCACGATCGAAGGACTCTAAAGCCAGCCTTGGCTAATGTTTCTGGGTGAAATTGGCACGCAAACACATTCCCCGATCGACAGTACAGAGGAAGAGTTCCCTCCCATATTGGGTTGTCGTATGTACCCGATCAGAATTGCATGAGGGAAAGGAGCGAACAAAATTATATGTCCAATCGTCGTCCATACCCGTCTCTATGCGCCCGCGTGCTTCATCTTCTTTCCCAGAAGTGAGAAGCGCGACGTGGTTCGAGCGTTGTCGAAGAGACCAATAGGGGACTCGATGATTCTCAGACCATCCATCGAAGGGGGCTCAGTAGACGAAGCGAAGAGGACCTGCATACAGATGCATATGCCAAATTACGGACGTCCGGATCGAATGTACCCGCGCAGTGGTTCTAATGGTTCCCTTGTAGTGAGATTCATGGTCTCGAAAGCGCCCACACTAGAGAATATAAGTTTCTACGAGACCAGCACTTATCAGATCACCTTTCGTTGAGTGGCGTCGACAGCGATCACGATGCGAGACATGCATGAGCGTTGTCAAAGTCCAGATATCCATTCATAACCATACCCGAGCTCCATGAGGGTGTTTGGGAGACTCCGGACGTCATTGCGCCGTAGTCTAGTACAAGCAAGAAATTCCAAACCCAAGATAAGCACTGACGTCGCACAAAAGTTCCGCACAACCGAATGAGCGGTGTCACGCTTGATTTGTTGTACCAGCTGTAGAGCGATCTCCAAATTACAAAAGAGGTGCTTCCCCACTGCAATGGATGCACTTTACTGCCCCAGTTGGCACTACAGTTATCAAGGACTTAATCTTCAGCGGGCGTTACACGTGACATGTGAAATTCAACGCTCATCGACTACCTGGGCAATTTCCCATATGAGGGGACTGCGGGCTCCAGGCCGCTACTTAGCTCTCAGCAAGCCCACGTCCAACGTTGCTTGCGTCGCGTCGAACACGAACCTCTTTGCATCGTCCATCTCGATTCCCTAGTCAACCCCCGTCCTTTCCCTCCCGATCCCCTTATGGCTGTAAGACGATCCTCTAATTCCTCTCTGAGAGAGCGAGCTCGATTGGAGTGCGTGCTATATATTTTCTCCGCACTGATGCAATCTGAATGCTGTCTCACTATCGGCGTGCAGTCCTGTAGCACCACCTCAAGCCCACCTAATTCAACCGAGGATCCCAGGCAATGGTCCCCATGTGAGAACCTGTTGACTGCTTTCTCACTATCAATCAACTCCACGCTCTTAGAATAATGAGGCCTCTATTTCTCATCATAACTCCGCCACTGATAGATCCTCGGATGAGCGGTAGGTACAAGTTTCCAATGAATCGTGTACCTTGGTGAAGCGCGGACTAAGGGATCTGTCATATTTTTAAGCGGACATCCACCTGTTATCAAGATCACCTTGTATCGCCTCCTCAATACTATGATCATATTGGGTGTCGGCACTGCGAAGTTTATTCTGGCCATGCAAGGTCATTCTATATCACCAACCATTCTGGACTGGGTCTTGGGATCTCTGTATGTTGTGGTGTAAGTGTCTTTTCTAGACTCAAGCGGTCTCTAATCCTGTTTATGCCCGCGATACTTAATATCGTCCACAGGACCTATTGGATTGGATTCCTGGAAGACGTCCGTCCCCCGGTTTGGCCCTGGTTGTTCTCTGAGGTTCGTATGATGCCACTTGTGCGAAAGTTGTTTTCGATGGTGATGGGGGCCATCGCGCCACAAATGGGAAGACATGAAGAGGAGTATGCCATTCCTGTCAATTGCTTTTGATTTCTTCTCACCAAATTTGCCGCAGATTGGAAACGAGAACTTTTCGCAATCCTCCTCCTTGAATTGGGTGTATTGACTCCCGTTTCTCCTGCCACCGCTTGATCTGAGCACCATTGTATTTTTAGTTGGGGGGGCACTTTGGGGAGGCATATGTGCGTTTGTCGCACATATTGTCTTCCCAGATTCCTTGGAGGTCTAGGCCTCAATCCTCGGGCCCTCCCTTTGAACTAGTGTGTTTAGTAGTAAATTGAGAATACGAGCAAAATGCCACCGAATGGACGATTTGCTATTGAACATACGATGTTGTGCCTCTGGGAAACAAGGTCCTCCGCAGGTCGAACAAGAAGCTGGCCGAACACTCAGCCTGACTTCAAATGGGATCCCATTTTGCATGTTGTGTTTATTGCGGCACTGAAAATCCACCTATACTCTAAACATTGTAATCTAGCCACTACACCCAACGAACAAGTACTCCCCGACTCCGACAGAAATCCTTCACCTCGCTCACCTCCACTTCTTCTCTATGAAATACCCCAGCCGCCAGCGCCGCTTCCACACTTGTTCTCTCAAACACGTCTACGAAATGTTGCGGAGCTCCCGCTCCACTACTCGCCACGACCGGTGTACGGACTGAGCGACGCACGAGGTCCACGAGGTCGAGATCATACCCTTGATTCGTTCCATCTCGATCGATGCTATTCAGCAGTATCTCACCCGCACCTAACGTCTCCACACCCTGAACGAGTTGTTTGACAGAGAAAGGGCACGATTCGCGGCCACACTCACAGTGCACTGATACCACCATGCTCGGGGCCTGTCGCTCTTGCTCGGAAGAGACACTGCTCGCTCATCACATACAAGTTCGGTGGCATGGGGGCCATCGTACGTCTCTGGGTCTACCAACACACGACGCGGGTCCACAGAGACCATGACGGCCTGGCGCCCGTACATACGCGAAATCGTCTCGATAGGACTCGTACCGTCCCCTTGGCCCATCCCGCAGGCCAGCAGCCGCTCCACCGGGATAACGGCCTCGTTCCCAATACTAAACCTCAAGCGCGCTCGGTGGTGTCCGTCAGGCCATCAGGGTCAACTGTGTCCTTGATCCCCCCACAGATCGTAAGAGGCACGAATATACGCGATGCAGTCTCGCGTACGACGGCGAGTATCGGCTGGTCACGGAGTGGAGAGTGACGGAAGGAGGTGATATTGAGTAAACATGCTTCGTCGGCTCGAAGTACCGCATCGCGAGGGTGACTGATTTGCCTAGATTGCGCACTTTGTGTGCGGGCGCGATCACAGGCCCCATTGACTGAGGCAGTTGTAGTCGTCGCTATTTTCGATCTTTTTTCTCCCGTACATCGTATCGATCCCCTTTGTCACCACGACGTCTCCATCATCGTTCACGAGAATGTCCGTGCATCCGATAATCCGACCCTCTTATATATTGTGACCGTTCGTTTCGGGAAACAAGGGTGCTCCGCATCGATGGCGTGGACGGACGCCTTCAGCCACGATCGAAGGACTCTACGACCAGCCTTGCCGATTCTTCTGGGTGAAATTGGCATGCAAACACATTCCCTCGACAGACAGTAGAGAGGAAGTGTTCCCTCCCATATTGGGTTGCTGTATGTGCCCAATCAGAATTGCATGAGGGCAAGTAACAAAGTAAGACGCCTCATCTTCGTCCATACCCGTCTCTACACGCTCGCGCGCCCTATTTTCTTTCCCCGAGGTGAGGAGCGCGACGTGGTTCCAGTCCATATGAGGCACGGGTTTTCCAGCGTTGTCGAAGAGACCAATAGGGGAGTCGATGATCCCCAGACCATCCACCGACGGGGGCTCAGTAGACAAAGCGAAGAGGATCTGCATGCCGATGCATATTCCAATATTCCAAAGTACGGATATCCGGATTGAATGTACGCTCGCAGTGGTTCCAGTAGCCCTTTGTACTGAGATTGATGCTCGGGGTCTCGAAAGCGCCTACACCGGGGGATATACGTTTCTATGAGGAGCACACCCATCGGATAGCCTTTCGTTGAGCGTCGTCGACACGGTAATCAGGATGCGAGACATCCATTAGCCTTGTCAAAGTCCTCGGGGTAGATATCCCTTCATAACGATAACCGAGCACCCTGAGGGTGTTTGGGAGTCCAGTGCCAGCAAGAAATTCCAAACCCGAGATAAGTACTGCCGTCGCAAAAAAGGTTCTGCACAAGCGAATGAGCGGTGTTACGCCCGATTTGTTGCACCAGCTGTAGAACAATCTCCAAATTACAAAAGACGGAACTGTGCCAGTTGTTGGAGGTACAAGCTCGGATGCACAGATTACCTATGATACATTGTCCTGGGCCGCTGAATCAATCTCAGTTCTTGCTCCGCCCCCATCTATGAGCCGTCCGTTGGCATTAGGCTTTTGAAGGACTTAGTCTTCAGTGAGCAAGGTGCCCCTGCACGTGACGTGTGAAATTCAAGACCGCCTTGGACAAATTCCAAGATGAGGGGACTGCGTCACTGCGGGCTACAGACCGCAACTTGGCTCTCAGCAAGCCCGCGCCGATTACGTCGCCTCGAACACGAACCCTTTGCCTTGTCCATCTCGATTCCCTAGTCGACCTCCCGTCCTTTCCCTCCCGATCCCCTTATGGCTGTAAGACGATCCTCTGATTCCTCTCTGGGAGAGCGAGCTCGATTGGAGTGCGTGCTATGGATTTTTGCCGCACTGATGGACTCTGAACATTGTCTCACTATCGGTGTGCAGTCCTGTGGCACCACCTCAAGCCCACCTGATTCAACCAAGCATCCCCGGCAATGGTCCTCATGTAAGAACCTGGTGACTGTTCTTGCACTATTAGTTGACTCCACACTCTTAGAATAATGAGCCCTCTATTTCTCATCATAACTCCGCCACTGATGCATCCTCGGATGAGCGGTAGGCACAAGTTTCCAATGAATCGTGTACCTTTGTGAGGTGTGGACTGAGAGATCGGTTGTATTTATCAGCGGACACCCACCTGTTATCAAGATCACCTTGTATCGCCTTCTCAATGCTATGATCATACTGGGTGTCGGCACTAGGAAGTTTATTTTGGCCATGCAAGGACATTCTATATCACCAACCATTCTGGACTGGGTCTTGGGATCTCTGTATGTTGTGGTGTGAGTGTCTTTTCTAGACTCAAGTGGTTTTTAATCCTGTTCATACCCACGATACTTAATCTGGTCCCTAGCACCTACTGGATTGGGTTCCTGGAAGATACCGTCCCCCGGTTTGGTCCTGGTTCTTCTCTGACGATCATGTGACGCCACTTGCGCGAAGGTTGTTTTCGATGGTGGTGGAGGCCATGCGCCACCGATGGGAAGACATAAAGACGTGTATGTCATTCCGGTCAACTGCTTTTTATTTCTTCTCATAAAATTTGCTGCAGACCTTAGACTCCCTGAAGTGTTTGCATTACTCCCATTTTTCATCCTGCTTCTGCTTCCAGTTGGTCTGGGCCTCATTTCATTGTTATTTGCGGTGATGCTTTGGAGGTTTGTCGCAAACCTTGTCTTCCCAGATTCCCCGGAGGTCTAGGCCTTAATCCTCGGGCCCTCCCTTTGTGAACTAGTGTGTATAGTAGTAAATGGAGAGTATCCACAAAAATCTTGTCAAATGCACAATTTGCCATTAGATATTGCTCCTGGGAAAGAAGGTACTCCATGGGTCCAACAAGAAGCCGGTCGACGACTCAACTTTACCTTGAGGGATCTCATCTTCCCATCTTGACATCTTGTATTTGATACAGCAACAGTCTTGCAGCACAGAAAATCCACCCCACTCTAAGCCAGCTACTACGCCCGGCGAACAAGTACCCCTCGACTTCGACAGAAATTCTTCACCTCTACTTCTTCTCCATGAAATACCCAGCCGTCAGCTCCACTTCTACTCCCGTTCTCTCAAACACGTCTACAAAATGCTACGGAGCACCCGCACCACTGCTCGACACGGCCGGTATACGCACTGAGCGACGTACAACTCGGATGTCCACGAGGTTGAGATCATACCCTTGATTCGTTCCATCTCGATCGATGCTATTCAGCAGTATCTCACCGGCACCCAACGTCTCTACGCCCTGAACGAGTTGTGTGACCGGTAGAGAGTGCGATTCGGGGCCACCACTCACGGTGCGCTGATACCACCACACTCGGGACCTGTCGCTCTCGCTCAGAGACATCGCTAGCATGAGGGTCATCGTACGTGTCTGGGTCTACGAGCACATGACGAGGGGCCACGGAAGACCACGACCGCCTGGTCCATACACACGCGAAATCGTCTCGATGGGACTCGCGCCGTCCCCTTAACCCGTCCCGTGGGCCAGCAGCCGTTCCACCGCAATGACGGCCTCGCTCCCAATGCTAACTTTATCCGTCCCGGCGCGAAAATACGCGCCTGCGACCTCGAGCGCGCTCCGCGGTGTCCCGTCAGGGTCGACCGTGTCCTTGATTCCTCCATCGATCATAAGGGGCACGAATATACGCGATGCAGCTTCGCGTATGATGGCAAGCAATGGTTAGTCATGGAGTGGAAAGTGGCAGAAGGAAGTGATATTGAGTAAACATACTTCGTCGGCGCCTGACTCGAAGTACCGCATCGCAAGGGCGACTGGTTTGCCTAGATTGCGCACTTTTGCGTGCGGGCGAGGGTCCGCGATCGCGGGTCCCATTGACCGAGGCAGTTGTATTTGTCGCTATTTTCAGTGCTCTGGGATATTCTTTATCGCGTGCGTCGTACTGATCTCCCTTTGTCGCCACGAGGTCTCCATCGTCGCTCGCGCGAATGACCATGCATGCGATAATCCGTTTCGTGAATCCGTCCATCTCAGATATCGTGATCGTTCGTTTTGGGAAGGAAGGGTACTCTGCATCGATGGCGTGGACGGGAGCCTCCGGTCACGATCGAAGGACTCCAAGACCAGCCTTGCCTGATTTTTCTGGGTGAAATTGGCATGCAAACACATTCCCTCGATGGACAGTAGAGAGGAAGAGTTCCCTCCCATATTGGGTTGTCGTATGTGCCCAATCAGAAATGTGTGAGGGCAAGTAAGGCGCTCGATAGGAGTGAACAAAGTAATACGTCTCGTCTTCATCCATACCAGTCTCTACGCGCTCGTGCGCCCTATTTTCTTTCCCAGAGGTGAGGAGCGCGGCATAGTTCCGGACCATGTAAGGCATGGGTTTTCCAACGTTGTCGAAGACCAATAGGCGAATCAATGATTCTCAGACCATCCATCGATGGGGGACATGCCGACGCATATCCCAAAGTACGGACGTCAGGATGGAATGTACGTGTGCAGCGGCTCCAATAGGTTCTTTGTAGTGAAATTCATCCAAAATGCCCACGCCAGGGAATATAAGCTTCTAGGAGGGGCACACTTATCAGATTGCCTTTCGTCAGGCAGCGATCAGGATGCCAAACATGCCCGTATGCATCAGCGTTGTCAAAGTCCTCGGCAATAGACACCCATCCATAGCTATAACCAAGCGATACTCCGGACATTACGAGCGTAGTTCAGTACAAGCCAAACGCAAGATATGCACTGGTGTTGCAAAACATGCTCTCACGTCGCGTCGAGCTTGATTTGTAATCAACCCCTCTGTCCTTCCCTGCGATTCATGCCTGTAAGACAGTCTACACGAAAGAGGGGCCTCGAGAGGGGTACGTGCGGTGGATTTTCCACCATCAAGCCCACCCGACTCAGCAACATATCCCGGACTTTGATCCGCATGCAATACTCTAGTTGACTGTACATACTGAAAATAATAAACAGAAACTCCCGTGCTCGTATTCGGTCATCTGGCAGCTAAGACGGAATACAGAACCTCCGGGGGCAGCAGGCAGCGCCGCACAGTTGGCTATAGGCAACAAGTAGAACGTTTCATCCATCCTCAAGCCTTTGTGTTCAGGCACCCGAACTGGCAACTTTGGAACTTACTCTAAGAAGCAACTTCCGGCGACTCGACGTACCATTTGCTATGTTTTTATATCTGAGCAACCCTCCACCGACCGCCCTTCAAATTGCCTCGAACACCCTCCGTTTTGTGTCGTCCATCTTGACTCCTACTCAACCGTTCCGTCCTTCCTGCCGTCCTTTGATGTCTGTAAGACAGGTCTACACTAACAGAGGGACCTCGAGAGGAGTACATGCTGTGGGTTTTCGCACCATGGATGGAATCTGAATGACCCGCTCACTATCGGTGTGTAGTGATACTCTAGGCCCACATCAAACCCACCCGACTCAACGAAGTAGCCCGGACTCTGATCCGCGTGTAAGACTCTGCTGACCGGTTTCGCACTATTACTGAGCTTCACATCCTCAGAATAGCGGGTCCTCTAGTTCTCATCATAACTCCCCCACTGGTGCATCCTGGGATGAGCGGTAGGTAACAAGTTTCCCATGGATCCTATACCTTGGTGAAACATGGTCTGAGAGATCTGTTATATTCTAAGCGGGCATCCAGCCGTTGTCAAGATCACCTTGTATCGCCTTCTGAATACTACGATCATACTGGGTGTCGGCACTGCGAAGTTTGCTCTGGGCATGCAAGGACATTCTATATCGCCAACCATTCTGGACTGGGTCTTGGGGTCTCTGTATCTTGTGGTGTAAGGGTCTTTTCTAGACTCAAGTGGTTTATAATCCTGTTCATACTCACAATACTTAACCTGGTTCCCAGCACCTACTGGATCGGGTTCCTGGAAGATGTCCGTCCCCCGGTTTGGCCCTGGTTCTTCTTTGAGGATTATGTGACGCCACGCGCTCGAAGGTGGCTTTCATTGGCCGTGGAGGCCGTGCGCTCCAAATGGGAAGACATGAAGAGTATGCCATTCCAGTCAATTGCTTCTTATTTCTTCTCAACATTTGTTGCAGAGTGGAGAAGATTACTTTTACGCGTCGGTGGACCGGCTGTAGTATTATTGATTGTTTTCTTTCCCTACTTTCTGTTCTCGCTTGATCTAAGCCCAATTGTAGGCATGTTTGTGACGGGGGTTTGGGGTGCATATTTGGTCTTCTCATATCTTTTTTCCTCTCAAAGGTTCCGATGCCTAGCTCTTAATCCTCGGTCCCTCCCTTCGTCAACTAGTGTGTTTAATAGTAGATTGAAAGTCTCCACAAAAATCCTGTCAAATGCACAATTTGCCATTAGATATTGCCTCTAGGTCCCCCACAGGTCCAGCAAGAAGCTGGTCGACCATTCACTTCACCTCAAGGGATCCCATCTTGATATCTTGTATTTGATACAGCAACAGTCTTGCAGCACAGAAAATCCACCTCAGTCTAAGCAATGTAATCTAGCCACTACACCCGACGAACAAGTACCCCCCAACTCTTGTTTCGCTCCTATCGCAGTGATTTACACTTGCCCTCACCCAATTCTGATTGGGACATATTCGCAAGCAAGCCAGTATGGGGAGGGACTCCCATCTCCACTGTTCGTAGGGGGGAATGTGTTCGCCATGCCAATTCCACCCCAGAAAAATGAGACAAGGCTGATTATCTGAGATGGACGGCTTCACGCAACGGATTATCGCATGCATGGTCATTCGCGCGAATCGACGATAGAGACAATCGTCGTGACAAAGGGAGATCGTACGACGTACGCGAGAAAGAAGACCCAGCGCACTGAAAATGGCGACAAATACAGTGCATCGGTCAATGGACCCGCGATCGCGAACCGCTCGCCCGCACGCAAAGTGCCCAATCTCGGCAACCAGTTGACCTCTCGCAATGCGTACTTCGAGCAGCTGCCGACAACGTATGTTACTCAATATCACCCTCCTTCCGCCACTCTCCACTCCATGACCACCAGTGCTTACCGTCGTACGCGCGAACCTGCATCGCGTATAATTCGTGCCGTTAAGATCGATGGACCGAGTCAAGCGATCACGGTTGACCCTGCACCGGGACACCACCGGACTCGCACTCGACGGTCGCAGGCGCGGATTCCGTCCCGCGCCGGAACGGATAAAGTCAGCATGGGGGACACCGGAGCGTCGTCTATTGCGGTGGAACGGCTGCTGGCCCACGGACCAACAAAGGGTACGATCTCGACCCTTGTGGACTCGTACGTCGTGTCTGTCCGTTATACCGGTTCGTCGGCGAGCACTGGCTGCGGGTGACCGTAGGCTTACGCATTTCGTACACCGTGTTTGAGAGAAGCGGGGGTTGGAAGCGGCGCTGGCGTGCTGGGTATTCAACTCTCCCCACGAGAAGTTGGAGGTGAGCGAGGTAAAGAATTTCTGTCA
>MU128948.1:130092-224354 GCA_014904985.1 Hydnum rufescens UP504 | reverse complement strand
TGCACTGTGAGTGGGGCCGCGAATCGCGCCCTCTCTCGGTCAAACAACTCGTTCAGGGTGTAGAGACGTTAGGTGCGGGTGAGATACTGCTAAATAGCATCGATCGAGATGATGATACCACCATGCTCGGGACCTGTCGCTCTCGCTCGGAAGAGACATTGCTCGCTCACCATATACAAGTTCGCTAGCATGGGGGCCATCGTACGTCTCTGGGTCTACCAACACACGACGCGGGTCCACGGAGATTATGATGGCCTGGCGCCCATACACACGCAAAATGTCGCTATTTTCAGTGCTCTGGGGTCTTCTTTCTCCCGTACGTCGTACTGATCTCCCTTTGTCATCACGAGGTCTCCATCGTCGTTGGCGCGAATGTCCATGCATGTTTCGTGAACGAAGGGCACTCTGCATCGATAGGGTGGACAGGGCCTCCAGCCAGGATCAAAGGACTCTAAGACCAACCTTGCCTGATTTTTCTGGGTGAAATTGGCATGCAAACACATTCCCTTGACGGACAGAAGAGAGGAAAGGTTCCCTCCCGTATTGGGTGGTCTTACGTCCCCAATCAGAATTGCGTGAGGGCAAGTAAGGCGCTCGATAGGAATGAACAAAGTAATACGTCTCGTCTTCGTCCACATCCGTCTCTGCACGCTCGTGCGCCCTATTTTATTTCCCAGAAGTGAGGAGCACGACGTAATTCCAGTCCATATGAGGCACGGGTTTTCCAGCGTGTCGATGATTCCCAGACCATCCATCGATGGGAGCTCAGTAGACACAGTGAAGAGGACCTGCAGCCAACGCACATGCCAAAGCACGGATGTCCGGGTTGAATGTACGCGCGCAGTGGTTCCAATAGCCCCTTTGTGGTGAGATTCAGGCCTCGAAAGCGCCCACACTAGGGAATATAAGTTTCTACGAGGCGAACACTTATCGGATCACCTTTCGTTGAGCCTTGTCGAAACAGCCATCAAGATACGAGACATGCATCAGGGTTGTCAAAGTCCTCGGGGTAGATATCCATTTGCTGCTTTGCAACTATAACCGAGTTCCGTGAGGGGTGTTTGAGAGACTCCGGACGCTACTGGCGCCGTAGCCCAGTGCAAGCAAAAAAATTCCAAGCACTAGAGGCTGGTAGTTCCTGCCTAGATAAGCACTGACGTCGCAAAAGTTCTGCACAGCCGAATGAGCGGTGTCACGACTTGTTGTACCAGCTGTGGAACCATCTCCAAACTACAAAAGACGGACTCCTGCACTACAATAGATAGTGCACTCTGCTGCCCTAGTTGGCGTTACAGTTATGAAGGACTTGGTCTTCAGCGAGCCGGGTGGCGTTACACGTGACGTGTGAAATTCAACGCTCATCGACCACCTGGGACAAATTCCCATATGAGGGGACCGCAGGCCACAGGCCGCTACTTGGCCCTCGGAAAGCCTACCCCGAACGTGGTCTACGCCGCGTCGAACACGACCCGTTCTGCGTCGTCCATCTCGCTTCCCTAGTCAAACCCCCGACGTTTCCCTGCCGATCCTCTTATGCCTGTAAGACGATCCTCACTGACAGAGCAAGATCATTTGGAGTATGTGCTATATTTTTTTGGAGCACTGATGCAATCTGAATGTTGTCTCACTATCGGTGTGCAGTATTGTAGCACCACCTCAAGCCCACCTGGTTCAACCGAGTATCTCCACCTCTGGTTTACAGGTAAGACCCTGCTGTCTGTTTTCTCACTATTACCTGACGTCACACTTTTAGAATAATAAACTCTCTATTTCTCACCGTAACCCCACCACTGGTGTGTCCTTGGATGAGCAGTAGGGACAAGTTTCCAATGAATCGTGCATTCGTGAAGTGTGGACTAAGAGATTCATCATCTTTGTAAGGGGACATCCACCTGTTATCAAGATCACCTTGTATCGCCTTCTCAACACCATGATCATATTGGGCGTCGGTATTGGGAAGTTTATTCTGGCCATGCAAGGTCATTCTATATCACCAACCATTCTGGACTGGGTCTTCGGTTCTCTGTATGTCATGCTGTGAGTGTGTTTCCTGGACTCAAGTGGTCTGTAAGGTGGTTCATATTCATAATACCTAATCTGGTGCCTAGTACCTACTGGATTGGGTTCGTGGAAGATGTCCGTCCCTCGGTTTGGCCCTGGTTCTTCCATGAGGATTGTGTGACACCATGTGCTCGAAGGGGGTTGTCATTGGTGATAGAGCTCATGCACCATGTATGGAGGGGCTTAAAGAGGAGTATGTATGCCATCCCAGTCAATTGCTTTAATTTCTCACAAGCTTTGCTGCAGATTGGAAACGAGAACTTGTCGGATTCCTCCTCATTGGATTGAGTGTATTTCTCCCATATCTCCTGCCGCTGCCTGATCTGAGCCCCATTGCATCTTTATTTGCCGGGGGGTTTGGGGTGGCATGTCCGCGCTTGTCACAGATCTTGTCTTCCCAGATTCTTCGGAGTCTAGCTTAATGCCAGGGTCCCTCCCTTTGTGAAACTAGTGCCTGTATAGTAAATTCAGAGTATGACCAAAAATCTAGTCAAATGCACAATGTGCTATCAAATATATGATGTTGGCGTCTGGGAGCGAAGCTTCACAGGTCCAACAAGAAGCTGGTCGACCACTCAACTTCACCTCAAGGGAGCCCATCTTGACATCTTGCATTTGATACAGCAACAGTCTTGCAGCACAGAAAATCCACCCACACTCTAAGCATTGTAATTTAGCCACTACGCCCGACGAACAAGTACCCCTCGACTCCGACAGAAATTCTTTACCTCGCTTACCTCCACTTCTTCTCTATGAAATACCCCAGCCGCCAGCGCCGCTTCCACCCCCGTTCTTTCAAACACGTCTACAAAATGCTCCGGAGCTCCCGCTCCAGCTGCTCGCCACGACCGGTATACGCACTGAGCGACGTACAAGGTCCACGAGGTCGAGATCATACCCTTGATTCGTTCCATCTCGATCGATGCTATTCAGCAGTATCTCACCCGCACCTAACGTCTCTACACCCTGAACGAGTTGTTTGACCGAGAGAGGGCGCGATTCGCGGCCCCCACTCACAGTGCACTGATACCACCATGCTCGGGACCTGTCGCTCTCGCTCGGAAGAGACATTGCTCGCTCACCATATACAAGTTCGCTAGCATGGGGCCATCGTACGTCTCTGGGTCTACCAACACACGACGCGGGTCCACAGAAACTACGACGGCCTGGCGCCCATACACACGCGAAATTGTCTCAGATAGGACTCGTGCCGTCCCCTTGGCCGGTCCCGCGGGCTAGCAGCCGCTCCACGGCTACGACGGCCTCGCTCCCGATGCTAACTTTGTCCGCCCCGGCGCGGAAATACGCGCCTGCGACCTCGAGCGCGCTCCGTGGTGTCCCGTCAGGGTCCACCGTGTCCTTAATTCCACCACCGATTGTAAGGGGTACGAATATGCGCGATGCAGCCTCGCGTACGACGGCAAGCATCGGCTGGTCATGGAGTGGAGAGTGGCGGAAGGAGGTGATATTGAGCAAACATACTTCGTCGGCGCCCGACTCGAAGTACCGCATCGCGAGGGCGACTGGTTTTCCGAGGTTGCGCACTTTGCGTGCTGGCGAGCGCCCGCGATCGCGGGTCCCATTGACTGAGGTAGATGCATTTGTCGCTATTTTCAGTGCTCTGGGGTCTTCTTTCTCGCGTACGTCGTACTGATCTCCCTTTGTCACTACGAGGTCTCCATCGTCGTTCGCGCGAATGTCCATGCATGCGATAATCCGTTTCGTGAATCCGTCCATCTCAGAAATCGTGATCGTTCGTTTCGGGAAGGAAGGGTACTCTGCATCGATGGCGTGAACGGGGGCCTCCAGCCACGATCGAAGGACTCTAAGACCAGCCTTGCCAGATTTTTCTGGGTGAAATTGGCATGCAAAGACATTCCCTCGACGGACAGTAGAGAGGAAGAGTTCCCTCCCATATTGGGTTGTCGTATGTGCCCAATCAGAATTGCGTGAGGGCAAGTAAGGCGCTCGATAGGAGTGAACGAAGTAATACGTCTCGTCTTCGTCCATACCTGTCTCTACGCGCTCGCGCGCCCTATTTTCTTTCCCAGAAGTGAGGAGCGCGACGTGGTTCCAGCCCATATGGGGCACAGGTTTCCCAGCGTTGTCGAAGAGACCAATAGGGGAGTCGATGATTCCCAGACCATCCATTGACGGGGGCTCAGTAGACGAAGCAAAGAGGACCTGCATACCGATGCATATGCCAAAGTATGGACGTCCGGATTGAATGTACGTGCGGAGTGGTTCCAATAGCCCCTTTGCACTGAGATTCACTATCGCGGTCTCGAAAGCGCCCACGCCAGGAAATATAAGTTTCTATGAGGGGCGGAGTTATCAGATCGCCTTTTGTCGGGCGTCGATATAGGGATCAGGATGTAAGACATACATCAGCCTTGTCAAAGTCTTCAGGCGTAGATATCCATTCATAGCTATAACCAAGCTCGGTGAGGGTGTTTGCAAGACTCCGGACGTTACCGGCGCCGTAGTCCAGGAGAAACAGGCGCGTCCCAGAAGACATGTTACCTGACTCGACAGGAGCGGAGTCGCGCTAGCTGACAAATTAGGATGGTTAGTCAGGTGATGTGAAATCGAAATCGGACTTGGGCTGTACCACATCCTGATAATATTAATTATTGTTCCCTATGAACAAAAATACATGCAGAAACATGGACATAGAGTGGCGAAACCCCCTACCGTTGCGACATTACTGTAATGCATGCACTTGGACTACCAAGAGCGATCCGCCACCTAGCCGCAGACACCTCCTAATCCGATACCAACCAGAGCGAACGAAATATTTGCTTCCAGTGACACTCACACCCGGTCATCTGAGGGGCGCGCTTACTGACCCAAGATATCATGCGGCGGATCAGAAAAAGTTCCAGTCGGACCTCATCGCTCTCATGGTTTCGGAGCCTGGATAATTACCAATGCTTTTGGCGATGACCGAACGACAACGCTTTTCGGTTGAAAAAAAAAAGTGCATTGCCAATCTTCGACTTGACATTAGGTCTAGGAAAAGAAGCGGCCATATATTGTGACCATAGATAGAAGTAAGAAGTAAGGTGGAAGACGAGAGAGGGTCGTGATGCTCTAGCGATTTTTGGACACAAGACAATGGCGACGCATTTAGCCGGATCCACCCGAATAAACTTTGCCGAACCTGAGGGGATTTGTGGGTCATCTTGTTGTCACAGGTAAGAGGTCAGACTTACACGATCTCTTGTAATTTGTCGTACAGTGACAACACACCTGCTCCGGCAACACCACGAAGGATATTCGCACTGAAGACCTCGAATGAATTAGGATAGTTAAGGATGTGAAACTGATGATAGACTCACCCAGCGCCCTTGAACAACGACCTGGCACCTTCCTTTGCAATGATCTGGGAACCAGCATCAAACATGGACTTGTAGTGGACCTTGGCACCGGAAGTCATCATCATGCGACGTCTATTAGGCGAATAGAATAAGTACAAGGCGACCCCAAGGTACAAACCAACGCACCTGATAGTGTCGAGAGGATAAGAAGCGAGGCCAGAACCGGTAGTCACTCCCCACCCAAGGAGGAAGGAGGCAAGGAAGGAGCCCTCTAGAGGGCCGACGAGGACGACAGGTTCTGTGAAAAGACACATAAACCAACTAGTCGGAAGCACAGTCATGGATCCCAGACATACTCAATGAATCATAACCACCGAAGTAAAGACCGCGATAGACAATAATCCCAACCACCGAGGGGACGAATCCACGGTAAAGACCAGCGATACCGTCAGACGCGAGAGTCTTCTTGTATACGTCTAGGAGACCATTGAATTGGCGGGTCCCTCCGGCCTTCGTCGACTTGTTGTCGTTGGCGAGACGTGTACGGGCGTAATCGAGAGAGTAGACAAAGAGTAGCGATGAAGCACCGGCAGCCCCTCCTGAAGCAAGGTTCCCAGCAAACCAAGTCCAGTATCCGTCGTTCTTCTTGAACCCAAACAATGACTTGAAATAATCCTCTAAAGGGAGAAAAGGACATGTTACAATGCGGATGAGAGTCATACCATGGTTATTATTACGCACTGAAGGCAAAGTTAAGTGCTTGAGTAGGGAAGTATCGGATGACATTGGCAGTGTTACCACGCCACAGGGAGATGAGACCCTCCTCGGCATAGGTGCGACTGAAGCAGTCAATGACCCCTTTGTATGGAGCACTAAGACGCCCTTGCTTGATCTATCACAGGAAGAGAACAAAACATGCCAAGATGGTTCATCACCGGCCCAGAACAGTGGACGCCACAGATCCACGTACCATCTCATCCTGATTTTGGATAAGTAGCTTAATACGCTCGATGGGTGCCGCGGACGTTTTTGCAACAGCCTAATGCACAGCAACCGAGGAAAATGCAGCTCATCAGCCCAACGAAGGAAGCATCTCAGGGAGCCGGAACAAGAGAGTACACACCGCAGACACACCCCCCATCATGAAGTCAACTGAGAAATCGAAAAGGAAAATCGGCCATGTCGTCAGAGATTGTAGTTCATGCAGGCGGTGAAAGGGGCGCGCAAGGCGGGAAGAGAAGATAATTGAACTAACTCGCAAAGTCCTTGGGGGACTTGACTTTTTTCTTAGTATCGGCCATGGCAGGAAAAGGAAACGGGAGAGAGGAGTGGGGGTTGATAGTAGGACGTGGAAGGAGAAAATTTGCTCAGACACGGTTTTAGCCGGGACCCGGCATTCATATTTGATTATGTAATACCGCCTAGTAGTCCGCGACTTTGGATTCGCCCAAATTGGATAACTATCAACAACCAACCATTGATATGAAGAAATCTGCAACCTATGCACCGTATGTATATTTGGAGCATACACATTGTCTAATACTTGCAGGATCGCCGTGGCAGACATCGAGGCCATATCACTCTCAGCAAGCCGCTCTTTCAAGAACTTGTACATATCCAGGGTAACCTGTTCAACCAGACGGTGCTTGACCCGAGCAATCTACGAAGACATTAGGAACTCTCTTCCTCCCACACCCAGGAATTCCCTCGGTGACCTGGGACGTAAACTCTGATCCTCTGATACTGATCGTTCGTGAGATTCAGCGATCGGTCCGGGAAGGACGAGGACGTACTTTAATTTTTCCATGAGAACGTTCACAAGGAACCTCTCGCCAGCGATTGGAGACTCGAGGGCAACGGCATGGGCAAGAGCGGCGTTACGACCATCGATGAAATTGAGGCTGATGCCTTTTCCCAAATTTCCCTCGATCCAATTTTGCTTCCCAGTTGACCTCTTCATTCCCTTAACTTACGGATGTCCTAAGGGCTCGTTTTGGAGGGATCATGCAGAAACGTTCGTTCGTGGAACGCGACGTACTTTTCGTAGACTTCCCGGTTTCTACTCTCCTCCGGGATGCAGCTATCCGCGCGTTCGGTGTGCACCGGCCCTTGGAGTGTCCATGTTATGAGTTCTTACTAGTAGGTTGCTGGCCGGCCCTATGAAGACCGCCCCTACAATTCCCCTAGAGTACCCTGGTGTATGGCCATAAACTGGTTATCTGGCACATCCGCAGGATGCATGAGGTGCCACTGAGTTTCACTAAGCACCGTTCAGTCCTGGTAGATAAAGACGGCATGTATCGGAATTACATCGAGGGTGTCAACAACGTCACAATAGGAGAAATATCTTTTGAAGGCGCACTGTCAGAGAGCAACAATTGACTTCATATCACTGCTTTGGATCATGGATATTTTCCAAGGACATTGGACACAAATGGATTTACGGCTGGGGCTCTGCCAAGAAATGCTTGCGAGTAATCCTCACAGCCAGCTCCTTGAGCTCAGTTGGGTTAGAAGGATCATTCTTTTCTGCTGTGAAATTGGACACGAGGGGAATGGAGTCAACGCTGAGAAAGTATGGTGTAGTGAGTGCCCAGATACCAATCCGAAAAACAAGCATAGCTAGCGGCCAAAATCCCAAAGCGGTATTTCCATTAGGGTCTTTCACGATAACAAAAATGAGGCAAAAATGGTACAAAAACAACACAAAACCAATCCAGTTGGCCTCAAAAACACTGTTTTTGGGTTCATTTGAGCTCTAATGTGAAACACCCTATTGTCTTCGATATTTTGGAGACCAGGAGTCGGCACCCCAAATTTGCGGATGCACTCCTCAGCCAAATGCATTGCCGTTTCCGATACCGAAATCGATCGGCAACTACGTATATACCAGAAGCATTGGAACTGCTGGAACCCTTTTCACAAGGTCAGCGAGATGATTCATTGGTCTGCCGCAAAGGCCTACCTACTGGGAAGAGGTTGGATGTTTTACACTCCATTCTGAAGGCGCCGAACTTTGCAATGAAAACTATAAATGAATCAGTAATGTCCAACTTGATAAGGCATGGACAAAATAACATCGTTTCTCTTTGCCCTATCTTTGCTCCGGGTTATAATTGGCCGTAGGCCAGCCACATAGGCGTAAGGAGAAGACTGAAGAGCTTATTAGAGACTGGGAGAGAAACCAATCAGCTCGTAGTGATCACAATGGAGAAAGTCTCAAACCATCCATCATGTCGGAGAATGCATCGATCCTCTTGACATTGATTGTTATCATATCATCAATACAGAATTTCACCTAGGAGGGATTGTACAAGTAAACTTTGAATTGAATGAGATCAATCAGAACACCGTAAACACACAAACCCTGGAAACTGTCCCTACTGTTCTTTTTGGCAGCAGCTGTACATATAGATATGCCTATAATAGGAGACTAAAAATATGCACATAGAAGTTCAAGGAATAGTTGTTGTTGTAGGCGGTTATCGGCTACGCGTATTAGTGTCACGTGCCGTTTGTGGCGGCCTTTACCCTCTCCGCTCTTCTGGCCATCTAGGCCGCCCCTTTTATTATATATAGCGTAGTACTAGACTTAGTTTCTCACTGGTTTGTACCTCCGCATCCTTGATCTATTGCACGAGGTTCTTTTATCACACCAATAGTTGCCAGAGCTTGATCTCTTGCCATGCCAAGCTTAAACTCAATGACAAAGGAATAGATCTAGCAAATATCTGTTAGAGAAGCCCACATAAATGAAAATTGATACTGACCTCATGCTCAACCCTATCTCCAGTCGAGTATTTGGTGGCAATCATTGCCTCCTCTGGTGCATCAATCACTCAACCTTGAAATAATGCTATAAGTGGAACAATGTACTGCCACATTTGCCATTAATGAGGTGCAAAAGTACTTTGAGTCTTGGTTTGAGTGACATAACGGCTCCAAAGTCTCACTCTCACTTCCTCCCTTGTTTGTTCAGGCCTCTCACGATGGACATCATGCCAACGCCGAGCATTCTCGAACATGGCCTGGTGTAGAGACAGAGGGAGGTAATAACTGGGGGTTGGGAAATGCTCTAGAGCAACCTTGGCAGCAGAGGAATTCAGGCCAAGTTCGCGGGAAACATCCGACCATTTTTCTGTAGAGAAGGACGGGTGATTGAGTCTCGATTTTTGGAGGGTAGAAGCAGACGCGTTGGCCGATTTGGCAAGATCAGCCAACAACACAGTCAGCTCATCGGGGGAAAGTCCCTCGAGCCCAAGACGCAAGCCTTTATGCAGCCATGGAGTCAATAATATCGTCGACATCAAGAATCTCAGATCGACGGCGCTTAGGCATGATTCACATTGACGCTCCGACTCAACCCCGTTCGGCTTCTTCCATGAGTCTCTCGACTGATGGCACCCACTGTGCGTAAATGAACAGTGAAGACAAGGGACTAAGCAGCACAGCAACATAGCGACACGGTATTAAGCCCTGGGGCGCGCAAAAACCAAGACCCATGAGAAAAACCTTCCAAAACCGCACGCTCGCATGCTCACGACCACAAACCATCTGGCGAATGCGATCCGTCAGGGAACGGATAGCGAAGTGGCGGAAGCCGTACGGGATCCATATCAGGATAAAAAGGGGGAGTATACTGACGTTGAGGGGAAAGCATCCGTGGGGAGCGTGACCGGGAGAAATAGGGATCGGGAGGTTGGTGAGCATTGAATTCGGAGGATGCCCATGGTGAACGAGGGCGAAACGCAGGGTAAGGATGGAGAGGAGAGCGTAGCGAACCTGAATTTGTGTATGACGCTCCGCCGTATGCCTCCGACCCTGCAGTCCCTCCACTTGGCCCTATGCCTCCTGATCCAGACCACCGCCTTCCCTACAGTCTCCATTGATGATGTTGACTCTTCTGTACGCATGCGTTTTGATGCTGAGGGTCCATAGGCTGAGGCTCTTCCTTTGCCTTTGTCGACTGCTGTCGCATCGTCTCGTTCATCGTCGGAACTCAGCGTCAAGTCGATCACCTCTGCGGACCTCTTCGATGCAACCCCTCTAGTGATCAATCCTTGTGAGTTCTGAGATTCGAGAGACTGCCTGACTCGCGTCTCATCTTCGTCCGAATCATCGTTGATGATGAAAACGTCCGACTCTGCATGTGGGAGGGCAGGAGTAGACGCTTTGCGTTCGATCGAGGTGCGGGCAGATGGCACAGATGGTGCGGATGACACGGGCGGTGCAGGAGGACGCCACGCAGCAGAAAAATATTTGCCATCCAATGTATGCCACTCACCGTCTGGTTCGACGGTGACGTCCTCCACACTCTCGGGAGTAAGCTTGAGGATCTCGTTGAAATAGCTGCGAAGTGCAACGTATGTCAGCAGGATACTGAGTTCATTTTCGTGGAGCACACACCCATCCATGATTAGTTCCTCAAAGTTCAGAGTTTTATCACACACAGGACACGCGTATGTCGTTGTCTGTTCCATCATCGAATACCAACTTGTGGCATCGAAGCATTGTGCATGGACGCACGCTTGTGAACGACAAGGTGTGCTGATCCGCATGTAACTGAGGGGGCATTTGAGAGACATCGTTTGAGCACCCGCAACAATGTCATCATCCACAGTATTGCTCTTGTAGACTACCCACAGGTCATATATAAGAGAACAGTATACAAAAACAGAACGAAAAGGCGCACGAGTGTTCTTTATGCTCTCCGCAGATTTAGTCTTTCCGCTTCGCAACCTCTCTACCAACTCCTCTACTGTTGACACGCGTACGAGATTCACGAGAAGGAAGTATTTCTACGAAGATCAATCATCATCTAGACAGAACGTATCACACAGGGAAAGGGCACACCTTGGGAGAGAACGGCGTAATATTGTTCAGATAGTTCATTTCTATTTTATTGTCCCCAGATACACTGAACTTGGTCACATCGGCAGGGGGTGTTGTCCCTGGCTTCTTTTTCATCCCGCGATTGGTGGGTATTGCTCTTCCATTCACCTTGATCTCGGACACGGGGGGGAACTCGATTGGACAAAGCTGCGTGGTCCAGAGAGATTGAGGGGCGGATGACGAATGGAAGGTTGAGGAGGTACAGAAGAGTCGTAATTGATGTTTTCCCGAGACGATCTTCAACCGGTCATCGGCTGAGAGTCTGAAATCGACAAGGATCTGCCCTCGGTCACTGGTTGTGCTGGTTTCACGGCCCGTGACGACGGCCGATATTGCATATTCCGCATGATAGAATGGAGATGGTTTGAATTTGATGACTGCAAGAATATCCAAGTGAGCGTAGCGCGGAATCGACACAATTGAGCTGTGACCTACCAGGTTTGGGGGCGGGTTGAGGAACAATGGGGGAAGCAGCGGGGGGTCTGGGCCAGGCAGGGGCAGCCGGGGTCGCAGAAACGGCCGGAGGAGGGTGATCGACGGGGGCACGATGCAAGGGGGGTACTGCAGGTGCACCATAAGGTGGTACTGGAGGAGGAACGTATAACCTTGTCGCAACAGAGGACGCTCGGTAAAAATTATTCGAAGCAGATGGATTGAATCTCACCCTTCGTTTCCCACACGGCGTATGACGGCCAGGGCACGAGTCCATGCATCTGTATGCTGACGTGAACGTAAAACCTCAAGTTGTGCCCTGATTCTGTCGATGTGGTCTTGTTTCCTTCCAGATCTTGGAATATTCAAGTAACACGTCGCGTTCAGACCCGTAATGATAGATTTGAGGCGGTCAACGGTGTTGTACTGTATACCATCGCAGATAGTCTATCACATTCGAACATGAGATTCTGTCGATGCCCAAGCAAGAGGTCTCTGCGTACATTAAAGTCCGCCCACGCGTTCGTCGTGGTCGTTGACGACGAGGCCATAGTTCTCCAAGGCGACCCTGATCTGAAAGGGGAAAAGGCTTAGACTCGACCCGCGGAAATTCGGGGAATGCCTTCGAGATCCTTTCTTGTCCGCTTTATTTGGCACTCGAGGGCGTATCGATCTGCGGGATTTGGCGGCTAGAACTCGCCTCGCATTCGGCTGGTCTCGTCAGAGCCACCAGAAAACCTCGCTTCAATCAGGAAAATCGATGCCTTATGAACTGACTGCCGAGCAGCTAGCGATCCGTGACGAGCGCAGACGCAAAAAAGTTGTCGCTCCAGCGAGCACGCCTCCGGCTCATTTGGATGTAGGATGGCTCGCAGACGAGAGCCGTGGAAAGATCTTGAAGCGAGATTGCGTGCAGCTCCGCCCTGCACGATCTCCTACGTCCTCGGTCAAAATCATGTCATGGAATGTGCGTCCGACTCAAGTGAAATTTCAGTATAAATGACCCAAATGCTGCCTAGATGCTCGCACAAATCCTTGTCCGTATGTTCCCTTGACTATTCAAGCGCAGTGAAGAGGTTTATCCTCACATGATTAAAATTAGGTCGCGAACTATTCCCCTATAGTGACTGCCTCCGTGGCAGCGCTAGAGAGTGGATGCTTCTGAGAGAGATTTTAACATACAGTGCAGACATTGTGTGCCTCCAGGCGCGTCTCCTTCCTACGATTGATATTATCCACACCACTCTTTTAACATCCTGCGGAACAAGTTAGGAAGTGGATCGATTGGAAAAGTTGATACCTCCATTAAAGAATGCTGGATATTCAACTACCTACGCCGCAGGTCGTGGTAAACGCCATGGGTGTATGATCCTCCATCGCGAGCCAAAACTCCGCAAAGTGAACGAAAGAGTTGTACACCTCGACGAACAGTATATTCGAGAAGGCAATGGAACCGACTCCCAAGAGGATATAAGACGACGAAGAGGGAGTACACGGCAGACCAAGAATATCGCACTGCTCGTCGCTCTCGCCAACACCATCGAGCAAGGTACGGTGAGTTCGTCCGCAGTTGAAGGGTATATTGTGGCTACGTGCCATCTGTTTTGGCATCCTCGACATGTATACGAAAGGGCAAGGTACGGCGTTCCCACTCAATGGTCACACTTGCTCATCCTTCCAAAAATAAGACAAGGCGCGATCATTCTTCGCGAGATATCACGTTTTCAATCTGAAAATGGGTACTCCCACTGGCCTGTTCTTTTCGCGGGAGGTTGGTCTATCTATTTTCATTGCTCTACTTTTACCGCACAGTTTACGGTGTTTGGTAGACTTCAACAGTCAGCCGACAGAAGCACTCTATTCTCTCCTGGTCGGCGACCCTCTCACACCCGTCCAGATTTTGGAGCTCGAACTGTCGCGTGTGATCCATTCCTCAATAGACCCAAGTGTCAAAGCGTCTATGGGCGTGTCCAACTCGACGGACGGCTATGACGAGAACGAAGAGGATTACAATGAGGAAGGCGCCGCCCAAGATGCCTCCCCTACGACCCCCACACGATCTGAGGGCCAGCAGGCGCAAACTGGTCACAAAGGACAATCGGAAACGACCAAAGACCCAGATAGAGTCCTCACAAACCACCGCCCTGCCGTCCCGTCTGACGGTCTCCTCAGTACCCCCGAGTTAGTCAAACTGTTCCGGAACTACAAACTCCGGAGCGCGTATGGAGATAGTTATGCCAAGATATTTGTGCCCAGTGAAGGCGGAGAAAATACCTTTGGCAGTAGGGAGGCAAGTGAGGCAGTGCAGGTTGTGAGAAAGGGCAGAGATGAACCCAAGTGGACGTGTTTTACGGAGTATTGGAAGCTGACTTTGGTAAATTCATCTGTCTTAATCCCCGTGGTCAGGCTCATCTCAGCGCATTGAAATAGGACTATATCTTCATCTGTGATCCACCTCCTCAGACCGAACTCGATTTCATTCCACCGAAATCTCCTAGAGGCGAAATTATCGGATTACTTAAGACCCACCGAGCCGAGGATTTAGAACCAGGGCTCCCCAAGTTGGGCGTCTGCGCGTCGGATCATATTGCGCTATGTGCGGAGATAGATTATTAATAAGCGCCTCTATCCTCGTTCATTTAATCCTGCTACCAAACAATCCCATCTTCATTCTCATGTGGGTAGTTTTGCGTCACTACGCGACACTTCTCCCTCAACCATTGTCCTTCTCCATAACGCATCGGTTCCCGCTGGTCTTATGCCGTCAATCTTTCTTGAAATGTGTGCCTCATTGGCAATTCCCCAACACAACAGCACAGCAAATTATTTCATCTCCACCCTGAGCTTCCTCTTTGCTCATTAGTCAAACAAACCCTCAATCCCATGCAGTGCATCCCTGAGACACATAAGCCTACGGCAGCAATGAACCTGATGCCAAATCACAGAAGATGCAATCGGCGAGGCCCACGAACGGCGAATCCAATTGTAGATTAACCTACATTGTGGTATGTGCACAACTCGTTCATTTCTGGCATTCCTACACGTTCACGAGCCGAATACTATCGCTGGATACGTGAACCCAGGACCCCCGCGACTACTGTTGGATCCTAGATCCAGCGGCCGCCAAAAGGACCCTGAGATCCGGTATGGTTTTGGGGTCAAATTCCGGGCGAAATCCGGGAAAACTGCCTCTAGGTTGCTGTAAGGCCACAAAAATCCGGGAATTCACCTCTAGGTTCAAAAAAAAACTCAAAAAATCCCCCGAGGCGTCGAAACCCCCCCAAAATGACCCCAGCCTCGCCTAAGACGTGCTTAATCAGCCTTGCCACCTTCATCTCCGTCTAAACCCTTCTCGGCCTTCTTTTTCTTGTTGAGTTCTTTGACTGCCCTGAGGATGTGCATAGAATACCGATCTAGTTGGCAGTACTTCATATTTGCTTGACCATCGAGGATAAAGGAATCATTGTCCAGATTGCACATGGTTTGAGGTCGTGACGGTGCAAGCATGCAGATGAACGATGCGCTTGACATTAGAACGTAACATTTGTTTCGCGAATTAGACATCAACCAGCATTGGTGGAGGGTTGAGCCAAAAGTCTCAGAGATATCTTCAGACGAGAAAATTTGGAGTAGGATGTTAGAGAGCACTGTGACACATTCGGCTTGCGGCACCCATCCGTGGGCTCCCTGTTTACCATTTGCACGGCTGTACATAGTTATGACTACCGTTCGGAGTCAGAAGTCAAGGACAGCGGGATAATGAATAACTTCATACCGCGACCAACAAGTAGCTGACCATCTACTGCACAAACTCCCAGGCAGTTAACCGTCAAGGGCAGAAGAGCTTGCAGGAGTCGCAGAGTACCATTGGGAAACGGCCACCTCTGAATTCCGGATGTCTGCCATGCGAGGAAGTGAAAATTTTAATGCATCCATGACTGAAAGACTTGGGTCGGGTAGAATTGAAAATGCTTCTGGTGGAGGTTCAAGGCTGTCATGACAATCCATCATGGGCATCAATGGTAAAAGCGGGGAGCAAAGCAGCCACAATTCAGAAATGAACTGTACAGGTGGCTAATCCAATAATAGATTACTGTAGCAAGCAGAAATCACACCTTACAGGGATCGAACACATCATAGCTAAATTTAAAAAACCCACACCTCTGGGCCATCACTTACCCGTTGGCCATGACCCCAAACTGTATATGTATCCGGGAACTGGGATCTAGGTCTACTTCCACGGGTGAGGCTGGGTGAGGCCAGTCCGGGAATCTGCCACTAGGTTGGCACCAAATTTTGGGGCCGGATCCGGGAATTCGCCTCTAGGAAAATCTCAAAATCGCCCCCAAATCCGGGAACCTTGGATCTAGGATCCAACAGTAGTCGCGGGGGTCCTGTGAACCCCCCCTCGAACGCAATTGCAAAAGAATGGCCCTGCATGACACATTTGTATTATATAGAACTGAAATATCTGCCACGAGTAGGTCATTGCTTAGGGCCACTGAGTACATGATTCTAGTGTTCGAATATCGATACAGGGCGATGCTAAAAGTTCGGGGGTTATAGATGACGATTATAGTAGGGCTAGGCGACCCCACCCCACTCCACCCTACCCCCTCCTTCAAAATGAGCATGAAGTGAGGGCGCAGACGTTTGCGAACCCAAATTCATAATTTAGGATTCGACCAATTCGGTCGCCGGCCCTGTCATATCGAGACAATGAGAAACGCAACCTACGAACGGGAGTAGTATGCCACATCCGACGTACCTCTACATACGCCGCCAAGCCCTCCTGCAGTACCGCAAGAAGAAAAAAACAAATAAATAGGGTCATCTAAAGGATCATTTATAAATCTGTAAAACACATGCCTTAATATTGTCTCCGGAAAACACAGCCAGGCTCTCCGGGCTAATGACGTGCGCCCTCGATGCCTCTTCTATGTTGCCGTACAGGTATGAATCGCTAAGGGCGCGTTTAGTGCTGCGAATAGCGTCTGGTGAATTCTCGAGGATGGATTCGGCCAGCGTGATTGCCCTGGGCACAACCTCGTCCACGGGCACAACCAGGTTCACACTTTGACATGGAAGCCAGGGGACTCTCTTAAGTATTTTACGAAAACAACAAAGGGGTGTGAAGCAGGAGCGCCGAGATAAGGAGAACACTCACAAGCCGAATCGATCACGGGCTTCGACAGCTGAGATGGATTTCCCTGTTAGTAGGAGTTCAGCGGCAAGCTATAAAGATGGACGCGGTTCAGTTGGGAGTTCTAGAACGGAGTGAAGCCCCGCAATTCCGAGATGAGGAGTACAAAGTGAAGTACCTGGCGTCCCACTGCCCGGACCAACCGCTCAAGCCCTGAAGCAGCTGCAACCACACCTATCTGAGGTTCTGGGAAGCCGAACAGGGCCTTCTCGCTGGCGACCACTAAATCAAAATTAAGGAGAGCTTCGGCACCCCCGCCAAATGCGCCATTGCCATTTACTGCGGCGATCCACGGCTTGCTTGATTGTCGTCGACTCATGGAGCCAATCCCTTGTCGAGCTTTGAAAACACGGCCAACGCCTTCAGCTGTCCCGGCCATCACGTCTTCTGTCCATCTAGGTCGTCGAAAGAGTTTCCCCCCGCGGAAAGAAGATTATTATTCTGATTTGGCCTAAACTGTGAGAGAACCTACGCTTTGAGATCCCCACCAGCACAGAACACGCGGCCAGCGCCAGTAACGATTAAGATCCAGAGGTCAGGCTCGGTTTCAAACCAGCTATCGAGGCAGATAGATAAATATGAGGCCGTTGCCATCCACTCTATCTCATGGACTTACTCAAGTACATGGCCGATATCAATTCGCAGAGCCCTACTTAGTGAGTTCAGTTCTTTCGGGCGGTTTAAGGTGAGGAGGAGAATATGAGGGCGAGGATAGGACAGTAGGAGGTGTGCCTCATGCCTCGGTGGGGGCGTCTTGAGAGTCTTGGGGGATAGTGTAGACATGGGAGCCCTGAACGGGCTTCAGATTGTAAGTTAAGTATTGCCGGGGTAACCGAATCTGGGCTGATCCATCACCCGAATGATACCAGACCCCTGAGAATCGAAGTGGGACTCGGGACTCGGCTGTCGGCACTCAGAAACCTAGTATTTATTGTCCCGGACGATGCTCTATCCCCCTCTGTGTCGTTGTTCGAGGGCCACATCAGGACTAACTGGTAGTTCACGCCGCTTCGACCTGGTTGAAACATTTCCTCCAGAGCATGGCTGGGCGTTTACTTGCTTATGTAACAAACCAACCTATGAGGTAGCCACTAATACATATGATCAGTTCTCTGTGGTGAACCTTCGAAGTCTGGGGAGCTGATGTTAGTACTGGGGATATTGACTGAAGTGGATTCCGTCCCATCTAATAACTCAACTGCAGCCACCAGGACACGAGTCACCCAAGATTTTGGACTCCGCTATTAGGGCCTTACATTTGACATGTCTAAGGTATTCTGCGACTCGCCCACGCACAGCGTCTCCGGGTATCACGGACCAGTGACAGACAAGGCATGGCCGGCCTACATTCTGGCAGACTGAGACTAAGAGACATACATAATCACGCCCCAAACATCAGTATCATAAGAGGAGAATGCAGAGTCCAGGATGCCTGTTCTTGGCTCTTGAGTGCAGGAGCGAACTGGATCCGCGCAGACAGGGCCAGACATTCCCTAATATTACAAGACCTCTAGGACTTCGAGCTAGTCATCATGGCCCGTGCCCTTCCCCACATTGTCGACCTGGGAGCGTCAACTTCCACCAAGGAATGGTGTCAGTGATAGACCCCGGCCAGACATAACCCACCCTATCGAACCACGTACATGTTTGGACCTGGAAAGCTCGGTAGTAGTGCTTTCGCGCTTTAGCCACCTTCGTGGCATACGATCAACCGATCTGAGAAATGTCGTCAAGAAGCTTCTGGCATGCCAGGTGGCCCGTTCCATCGTAAACAACTCCGATAAGAACAGAGTAATTATACTCTTGTTGGAAGAGGATTCATACTTCGGGCCATAGGTGTCACAATGTGCCACACGACAAAGACCAGGGAGCGCCCCGGCATTCACGACCTCCTTCGCATCATCTCCGAGGGTACATAACCAAAAGAAGATCCTGCCACACACACTGAAGGAGATAAAGGAGATCCTAACGAAAACAGAAAGGATATCCACCCTAATAAATTCTTGCAGTTCGTCCTCGAAGCATACCAGATAAGCGACAAGACGTAAAAAACCTTGGAAATGAGGGTCGTTTGAACTGAAAGAGTTCAGGGCTTTAGCTGTGCTAAAGTGGATCAGGAAGGGGCCAAACACTTACTAGTCCCCCTTTTCCAAGTAATCGATGTATTGGGAAAAGCATCCAATAACCTCCTTTCGGACGGATTCGCTGCGCAGGCCCGAAATCATATACACCCCGTCATGAGTAGTGATCGTATATCCCGCCCTAATATCTGGCCTCAGAGTGCGGTGCCTGTGAAGGAAGATGAGGCTCAATGATCGTCCCCCAACATGACATGCACGGAAAACGGCTCATACGAGGGTATCGAAGAAAACTCATCGATAAACTTATGAAACTCATCTCTCAGGTCTGAATCTTCTTCTATTTGCGTCTTCCAATCCGATATCAAAAACTCGAGCCGTAAGCAGATTAACGACAACACGTCATCTGGTTGATTTGCGAAACTCCGGGGAGACGTCGAGGAAGTGGCGCAGGTACTCAAAAGGAGCCCAAAGCCTGCTCGGTCAGGATGACTTATTGCCCACGTCAGTTGCGTCCTGCGTGATGCACTTGCGACTTACCGAAGGAATGGTATTTCGGGGCGGCTCTTGGCAGACTCATATTTACCCATAACCTCCGACCGACGACGATATTGCTCCTTCTCCATCCAATTAGAAAACCTATTTGGCCCCGAGAAAAATTTCGAAACCGTGGACCGGATTGACCCGCCTGAACGCAAGGCGCTAACTCTGTGCGACTCGTTTGATCGAATTCGTGTTGGAAGGAATGGAACAGAGTCAGCGCTGATATGCTGGTACTCAATATCCAACAATTGTTCCTAAGCAAATCATAGTGTTTTGTTCCCAGGTTCATTAATTGAATAAAACAGGTGCGATGTTCGACAAACACGGTACCTTGTTCAAGTTGGAAACCCATCTGGCCAAAAGGGCAATATCCCCAACACACAAAGAGAATTGAGTGGACTCTACCCCTAGCTTCCGTGTGAGGCACCACGTCAGCTCAAAATCACGAGCTTCGGGGCCTCCTAGGGGCTTCGTTCCAGGCAGTAGAATTTCGACTCATCAAAATTTGCCTGATACACGAGCTCGGAATCCTCGATTTCCAACTTCACTTTACTGGTACGATCGATCCTGAACGATATTACATTTATGGCAGGGTCTAAATCGCCCAGCAGAACATTTCGCCCCTCCGTGGTTTGGAGAGAAAACATCGCCGGCCTTAAAGCAGAAGGCGGGGTCTTAACCGTTGTGACAACGGTGAATTGGTGATAAAATGGCCAATGAATCTGTCGGTACCGCACCATTCGCTGAACCGGGATCCTATCTAGGCCTATTTGAAAGTGGAGTTTCCCAAACATTAGGGTGCCAGTTGAGTTTTAGGCTGACTGCATACCAGTAATTGTCGAAAAATGTATGAAATCGGGAACACTGAATGATCCGGGTCTCGCAGCACCGTTCCCCTGCCAGAGAGAAGGTTCGAGTTGAAGTCTATATCGAGATTTTCGAGTATTGACATGCGTGTAGAGGATTTACCAAGTGCGGTTTTGTTTCAAGTTGGACTCCATTGCGATAGTGCGTCGGTGTTGCATCCGACGGGGGGCACTTGCATGGGGGATGTCAGAACGGAGGCAGAGGTAGGGGCGGGCAGTACTAGGCGCTGCTTCCAGGTGAATGGTTTTAACCGATCACATAAATTGTTCTCTATCCCCAGAAATAGGCTATGCAAGCCACAGAAAATCTCCATGGAAAGGGAATAAAGCAATTTATATACCTCCCGATATCGGGTTGCCAGTGTGTTGCCGGGACTCGACGTACCATGACTTGACTTGACTTGCCCGCGACTCTAGACGCTTGTGACGTCTTGTGACTTCTAAGTCACAAGTCAACACCTCGAGACGACTTGAGTGAGCTTCCATGACATATACTGTATATGGAGAACATCATTATCAATCATTACAGAAACCCTGGCGTCCGGCGTGAGTTCCCCTCTTCGCACTCCATAATCTCAATACTGCAAATGGATGGTGGAGGGACCTTGTACATATCTTCCCTACGCGATTCTCTATCCTCGACTGTATAGTTCGCATGGCTTCAACCTTATGGAAAGGTTTCCTCAAGGGGAGTGCAAGGCTGGGCCGAGTGGTGTTGACGATCCTCTGCATTCCCCATTCTTCCACATCTTCACCCAGTCACTGTTTTATATGCACCAGCCTTTGAAGTATTTGGAGCTCATGTTAGCACATGTGATATTGAATGAAAGGTGTTCGGTTCAATCCTGCTTCAGTTGGCAGGACACGAACCCAAAGTTATTCTCCTGGCAGAATTCGTCACACATTACGGGAGCAACGATGCAAGACGTTGCAGGCCTCCGCTCTCTAAATTCTGGCAGGCTGAGAGTACACGCGTATTTCCCGTCAAACACTAGCATCACAAAAGGAGCATACAGAGTCCAAAATGCCTGGTGCCACTGGATCTGCGCAGACAGGCCAGACGCCCCGGAATATTACAAAACCTCTAGGTCGAAGACCTACTAGTCACCATGGCCCGTGCCCTTCGCCATACCGTGGGCCTGGGTGCGTCCACTGCCAAAAATGAACAATATCAGGCAAACGTGGGGGGGGGACTCCCTACCTGGGGAGACACCATTCATGCTATCGACGCACGCACATGTTTGAACCTTGAAGCCTCGGTAGTAGCGCTTTCGTGCTTTGGCTACCTTTGCGGCACAAGATGCATCGATGTCTGCTATAGCCACCAGCAGATCCTCATACTGCACCTGTTCCGATCTGGTAACTAAATAATCCCAATGAGCTACCGATCAAGAACCCCTTGATGGGAAGATGGCCCGTACTTCGTATTGTAGCTGCCAGGGTGTGCGAGACGACAAAGACCAGGAAGCGCACCGGCATTCACGACCTCCTTCTTCGCATCATCTCCGAGGGCACATAAGGATGTGAAGATTATGCCACATACACCGAAGGAGATACGGGAGAATCTGAATATATTTGATGCAGGGATTAGGTGGCAGCATTAAGCAGTTTACACCCACGACATACGGATGATTGAATGACTGAGTCAGATAGGAAAGAATCGGCCTCTCCAATAAATGCTCTGCCTTGTTATGCTCAATCAAGCTATAGAATATCTCCAGAACATCATACATGGTTTTATCATGAAAGTTCCTGTGAGCAACAGTAAAGGTGAGATCACGAGGGACGACGTGAGGAGTGTGTGCTAACGTCAACGCCAAACATCGGGCCAGGGGGACCAATACTCCACAGGATATTAATCGGTTCTGGAACTCGGTGACGCTCTCCGACCTTTTGATAAGGAGAAGTGCAGAGAGAAGGGAGGGGCTTTGAGGCCTATTCGGGAATGGGGTATATAGGTGATATTCTCGGTTCCACTATAGATAGTGCGACCTACTTGCGCATCAGCATGTCTCTCACGTACAATAACGCATCGCTCTTCAAGAAATACTGTCGAGACGTGGGATCGTGGGAGCAGAACCGTAGCAATACGGTTTCAAAATTGAACTGGCTTTGGGGTGTCGAATGACTAGAGCGAGAAATTAAAGATTGAATGCAGAGGGCGTGTATAGACATACTGCTGACGACGAAAGATCCTAACCAAAACAGAAAGGATATCCACCCGAATAAGTTCTTCTAGCTCATCCTGGAATGGCACTAGATACGTAACAAGCGGCAAAAAGGCGTTGAGATCAGAGTCATTTAAACTGAGACACCTCGAACTTTAGTTGTACCCGAGTGGACCAGAAAGGGCCAAGACTTACTAGTCCTCCCTTTCCAAGTAATCGATGTATTGGGGGATCGATCGAATAATGTGGTTTCCTACGGTTTCGGTGCGCAAGGCCGGGATCATATACACCCCGTCGGAGGTCACGCTGAAGAGATAAACATAGCTCATAGTGATCGTATATGCCTCTCTAATATCTGGCCTCAGAGTCGCCAGAGTGCGGTGTCTATGAAGGAAAGATTGGGCTCATCGACGACAGACACGAAAAACGGCTCATACGAGGGTATTGAAGAAAACTCATCGATGAACCGATAAAAGTCGTCTCTCAGGCTTGAATCTTCCTCTATTTGCGTCCTCCAATCGGATATCAAGAGAAGGAGCCTTAAGCAGACGAAAAACAATACGCCATCTGGTTGATTTGCGAACCCCGCGGGAGACGTCGAGGAGGCGGCACAGGTAGTCAAAAGGAGCCCAAAGCCTGCTCGGTCAGGATGACTTATTTCTCGCGTGTCATTTGCGTCCTTCTGAACGCACTTACGACTCACCGAAGGAAGGGGATTTCAGTGCGGTCCTTGACGGATTCGTGCTTACCAATATCCTCCGCCTGACGACGATATTTATCCTCCTCCACCCAATGGTGAAACCGATTTGGCCCCGAAAAAAACATTGAAACTCTGGAACGGATTGGTCCCGCTGAGCGCATGGCCGCCAATTCCTTGTGGCTTGCTTGATCGAATTCATGTTGGAGGTAATGGAACATAGCCAAGGCTGATATGCTCGTGCTCAGTATCCAACAATTGTTCCTAAGCAGATCATAGTGCTTTATTCCGGAGGCCATCAATTGAATAACAGAGGCGGGATATTACACAAACACGGTACCTTGTTTAGGTTGGAAACCCATTTGGCGAAAAGGGCAATATCCCCAACACATAAAGAGAATCGGCTAGGCTCTATCCCTGGCTTCCGTGTAAGGTATCATGTCACCTCGAAATCGCTAGCTTCGGGACCCCCCAAGGGCTTCGTTCCAGGTAGTATAATTTCAATTCGGTCGAAATTTGCTTGACTTGCGAGCTCGAAACTCTCGATTTCCAACTGGCTTCTACTGCCACGATCGATCCTGAAAGATATACCATTCGCCTCAGGATCCAGGGCGTCCAGCAGGACATTTCGCCCCTCCTTTGTTTGGAGAGAAAACATCTCTGGCTTTAAAGCAGAAGGCGGGGTTTTAACGGTTGTGACAACGGTGAATTGGTGATAGAATGGCCAATGAATCTGTCGGTAGCGCGCCATTCGTTGAACCGGGATCATATCTAGGCCTATTTGAAAGCGAGGTTTCCTAAACATTAGGTAGACAGTTGGGTATGCATCAGCTGCATACAAGTGCGTTTCGAGAACTCGATGAAGTCCGAAACCGTGAATGATTCGAGTCTTCCAACATCGCGCCCCTTCTAGAGAGAAGCCTCGAGTTAAGGGCTGTATAGAAATGTTCGAGTATTGAGATATGGGTAGAAGATTCACCAAGAGCTGCTTTCTTCTAAGTTTGATGCCGTCGTGATAATGTGTCGGTGGTGCATCCGATGGTGGGGGCACTTGCATGAGGGAGGGAAGGTGTCAGAATCGAGGCAGACGTAGGCACTGCTTCCATGGGCGGTTTTAACCGATCATATAGATGTATCCAAAATGGGATATGCAAGTCATATAGAATCTCCATGGAGTTGGGATCAAGAATTTATATACTGTACATCCTGATATTCGGTTGCAGGAATGTTGGTGGAACTCGACTTGGCATGAGTGTGTGTGTGAAGGCTTGACTTGTATCCCGCATAGGCGCGGAAGGCACTTCGAGCTGTCTACTGTACCTAAATACAAGTGGTGACAGTAGGGTGATGAAACAGGAAATGGGAACTCTATTCGGCTTGATGACTGGCAACTTCCGGCGAGTACGCTTTGTGACTTCTTGTGACTTCTCCATAATCGAACCTTGTGATACCTTCAACCCAAACCACACCACTAGTAAGGAGGTTGCCTCTAAAGTCTATAGTACGGCAAACCGCAGCGGGTTATCGCAGTTGTTATTACACTCTGGGGTTGTCTGTCGTATATATACAAGAGGCCAGAGAAACAGAGAACCATTGTTCCCGCGGCGAACCGCTGAGGGATGCCACTCAAGGTGCCGGTGCTTGGAGTGCCTGATCCTCAACATTTCCACCATGACTTACAGTCATTCTTGTATGCTCAGGTTTGGCCTGAGTGAGAACCGAGTGATGCCAGAATTGGCTGATGTATGGTTTTGCCGCAGGTGGAAGCCAGTGTATGTGGAGACCAATCCACAATGCTGGACAGGAGGGTTCTCACGACTGAGCCGAGGGAACGGCCTCGGCGGACTCGTCTGTGAACGGCGAGTTCAGGTGGATGGGCGGAGCAGAACTAGCGTATATTCGCGGCCGTACAATATCTGATGTAATACATGTATCCGAGCTCGTACTCCAACATCGTCGCCAGTATGGCACCGTATTGATAATTTCTGCTCGCCTGTGAATGAGAACGGGACTCGGCGGACTCGTCGGTACCATGCAGTACGGTCGAGGTGCTTCGTATTTATCTTCCCTGCACCATGCTCTGTCTCACGCCACATCAGGAGTAACCGGCACCATTGGCGTCTTACCGAAATGTTTCCCCCCAGGGGCGTGGCCGGCTAAGTGGCGTTGTTCCATTCTTTCTTCCATAATCTTTACATAGCCACTATTATATCTGCCCAGCGTGCCCTCAAGTCGTTGGAGCCGATCCTAGCACTAGTGATATGGACTGAAGGGCGCTCCCACCGCCACGACACCAGTCAACAAGACTTCAGAGCCCTCTGTTACATTAGAGCCGGAGTGTGCGCATTTGACGAAACATGTGTAAGCTATTCCGCCACCCGCCCACGAACCGACCCCACATATCACGGACCAGTGACAGGCGAGGCATTTCCAGGCCCCGCTATCTACATCCCGGCAGGAGACTAAGAAGTGTAGCCGTATTTCCCACTAGAGAGAGGAGGCGCCAGTGGAGCCAACGACCTTGCTTGGGTGATTCCATATTCGTTTGCGAGACATTTTTCAAACGGTAGTGTATCTACAGTGATATGGCTATTTAGGTACATTATAATAATACCCTACAGAGTTACGCGGGAACTTTGTCCAAAATATGTCCCCAACATTGCCTGCCAAATGTCAAACAATCCATGTTTCATTATTGTGTCAAAGGAATGCCATGTGTAGGATTGTTCCAATTCGTGTTTTAGTGAATGGTGGCTATATGGTCCATGCCAAGGAAAACTTTCCTCAATATGTAGGGATGTGCTAGGGCAGTCTAGAGAAAAATGCTGTCTAATCTCCCAAGATCATACAAATGCATTGGAGCCCTTAGGAAGCCTCTTTGACAAGATATGGCTGAGACTTTGTAACAAAGGGGAAAAGGACTGTGCAAACGCGGTGGAATCTGATCCCTCCTCTTTCGCTTCAATACAAGAATTTGATTATAAATCAATCACATGATGATACAAGTGTTACAGGTCATTGCCGACCCCCGCTTCCTGGGGGAGAATGAGGGAGCCCTAGGCAGGGTGCGCTTCGTCGGCGTCCGAGGCATTGGGGCCTGGACTGGGTCTGCTTTCTTCAAGACAATAATTTCTTGTATAATCGTGCTGAATGTCATCGTAAGTGCGTTCCCGTTCGGGACTTGAACGTGTTTCAGTTTGAACGCGATCTGCGCGATCGCACCTGGGAGAATCGACTGGTATTGCGAAGGAGGGACTCTGCCTTCACTGCCCTCTACAAAAACATGAAGCGGGTTTGTCTCCCATTTTCCAGAGTCGACCATATCCTTGAGCACGATCTTATTGGGTTCGGATACAGGCCAGGTTGCGAGCAGAGCTCTGGGTCCTCTGTCACTTAGGGTAATGTTGCGTTTAATGGATTTCTTATGGTTTGTATACTGTTTTGAGGCTTACCTGATTCCGGGTCGGAGATTGTGCCACTTCCCGGATTATCGTTGGATGATGTTTCTCCTTATAAAGATGGTTGATTGTGAGTTATTATGGATGTGTTCTATAACCCGAAACTTACCTTCGTTATTTGCATAAGTATGTTCAGTTTCTTCAGCGGCACCTTTCGTCGTTGGCTGCAGTGCAATGTCTTATTGGTACACATACGAAATGGGGTTATGAGTACGCACCGAAAACATCTTGTGCGTTAATCGTAGCGAAGGTTGGTTATTGTTTGTGGATGTGATTAAGTAATCTTCGTTCGATCGCGGTTTTTTCAGTTCCTCGATCTCCCGGATGTTGTTGCGGTACACCTTAAAATCATTGTGGCCCAGAAGTGTGGGAATAGGGACTTGGCATAAGTGGGCCTGCGCATTTTTTTTCCCCATCGTCTCTTCATCGGACCAGCCGGCTGCGTAGGGAGGTTTCATGTTCTTGTCGAAACCGCCATCTGGAATCAAATAAAAAGAGTGGTTTGAGATCAGGAAAATACCGTGGAGGATGGCTGGAGCCTTGGTGGTCTTTAGGGTCAGGATTCGGCCCCTGAAGTCCGCGTTCCAGGTCCATACAACCTGGTCGCAGATCCGTGGGGTTCCGAGATATAGCCCCTCGATACGGGTCCGGAGATAGTCGTTCGAAGGAAACCCCCGTGAATGCTGTTCTTGAGGTGCTCTCTCTTGCGAGGCCAGTTGTTGAGAGCGTGTGTTTGGAGGCATTGTTCAGAACATCATCAGTGGAGGCTGGGTTTTTATACATGTCTATGGCGTTCTAAGCGATCATTTGATGGTGCCTGTGCTTAGGAAGTGCAATCACACGGGGGAGCCGATCAGAATCCTCGAATCTGCATGATGATTAGATAATATTCGGGGTGGGAGTGACGTGCAGGGTAACCAAACATTCGCATTACAAAAGGAGGATACCAAGTCTAGAATTCCTACTCTTGGCTGGTGAGTAACGGACTGGATCCACGCACATGGGACCAGACATACCGTAACATTACAAGACTTCTAGATCTTCGACTTAGTCATCATGGCCTGTGCCCTCCCTCATATCGTCGGTCTGGGTGCGTTCACTGCCAAAAGTGAACGATGTCAGGATAACGCGTGAGATAAAACCCCCCTTCCTGGGAGACATCATTCATCGTATCGACGCACGCACATGTTTGAACCTTGAAACCTCGGTAGTAGCGCTTTCGTGCTTTGGCTGCCTTTGCGGCACGAGATGAATCGCTGGCTGCTATGGCCACAAGCAGACCCTCATATGGCAGGTGTTCCGATCCTTGGTGACTAAATAATTCCAATCAGAACCGAGGAGGAACCCCTTGTAGGAAGACGACCCGTACTTTTCATCATAGCTGTTACGATGTGCCTGACGACGAAGACCAGGGAGTGCCCCGGCATTCACCACCTCCTTCGCATCATTTCCGAGGGTACATATAGATTTGAAGATTGTGCCACATACACCGGAGGAGATGTGGGAGAACTCGAGTGAGTATATTCGATGCAGGGATTAGACGGCAGTGTTGAGCACGTTAGAGCCACAGCATACGGATGACTGAATAATTGGGCCAGGTAGGAGAGAATCGGCCTCCCAATGGATGCTCTCCTTTTCCAAGGGTGCTATGGAATATATCCATGACACCAGCCAGGTGTGTATTGTCAAAGTTCCTGAGAACGACAGTAGAGATGAGATTGTGAGTAAGGCCGCAGGGAGTGTATGCTGACGTTAAGGCGAAACATCGAGCCAGGGGGACCAGTACTCCGCAAGATATTAGTTGGTTGCAAAATTCGATAGCACGGTCCGACTGTTGAAGGGCAGAAAGTGCAATGAGAAGGATCGGGCCTTAAGGCCTATTCAAAGATGAAGTAGGTAAGTGATACTCCCCATTCCGCCATAGACGGCGAAACCCACTTGCGCATCAGCATGTCCCTCACGTACAATAACGCGTCGCTCTTCAGCTCTTCAACAAGTGTTCTCGAGAGGCGGGATTATGAGAGCAGAATTGGAGCAATACAGCGTGAAAATTGCCCCGGGTCAGGGGCGCTAAATGACTAAAACGACAAATCAAAGATTGAACGAAGATAGTGTGTATAGACATACCGCTGATCGCGGAAGATCCTAACCAAAACAGAAAGGATATCCACCCGAATAAGTTCCTGCAGTTCCTCCTGGAAGAGGATCATATTAGCGACGAGAGGCAAAATGCCTTGGAGACCAGAGTCATTTGAACTGATAGATCTCGCTTTAGCTGTGGTAACGTGGACCAGAAAGGGGCCACAACTTACTAATCCCCCCCCCCTTTTCATGTAATCGATATATTGGGGGATAGCTTGCTTTCCTACGGATTCGGTGCGCAAGCCCGGATTCGTGTACATCCCGTCAAAAGACACGCTAGCGGAATAAATGAAGGTCATAGTGTCGTATATGCTGCACTAATACCTGGCCTCAGAGTGCGATGTCTATGAAGCAAAATTAGGCTCAATGATCGTCCCCCGAGATGACATGCATTAAAAGCAGCTTATACGAGGGGATCGAGAAAACTCATCGATGAACCGATGAAAGTCGTCTCTCAGGCTCGGATCTTCCTCTATTTGCTACTTCCAATCGGATAGCAGAAGGGCAAGCCGTAAGTAGATGAAAAACAACACCTCATCTGGTTGATTTGCGAAACCCGCGGGAGATTTCCAGGAAGTGGCGCAGGCACCCAAAAGGAGCTCAAAGCTTGCCCGGTCAGGATGGCCTATTGCCCACGTGTCATTCGCGTCCTTCGTCAGGCACCTGCGACTCACCGAAGGAAGGGTATTTCAGTGCGACCCTTGGCGGATTCACGCTCGCCCCTAACTTCTGCCTGACGACGATAGTTGTCTTCCTCCACCCAATTCAAAAGGCTATTTCCGAGAAAAACTTCGAAGCCATGTATCGGATTCGTCCCGCTGAGCGCGAGGCCACCAACTCCGCAGAGCTGGCTTGGTCGAATTCGTGTTGGAAGCCACGCCACAGAGTCAGGGCTGATATACTCGTACTCAGTATCCAGGAATTGTTCCTGAGCAGATCATAGCGCTATATTCCCGGCCATCAATTGAGCAATAGAGGTGCGATATTCCGCCAACGCCCTACCTTGTTTACCTTGGAAACCCATCTGGCGACAAAGGAGATATCACCAACGCATAAGGAGAATCGGGTGGGCTCCAGGTCCGACTTCCGCGTAAGGCACCATGTCAACTCGAAATCGCGAGCTTCGGAGCCTCCCAAGGGCTTCGTTCCTGGCGGTATAATTTCCATTCGGTCGAAATCTGCTAGAATGGCAATTTTGGAATCCTCGTTTTCCAACTTTATTTAACTGGTACGATCGATCCTGAACGATATCCCATTCGCCGCAGGGGTCTAAATCATCCAGGAGTACATTTCGTCCCTCCTTTGTTTGAAGAAAAAATATGTCCGTCTTTAGAGTCGAAGGCGGGATCTTAACCGTTGTGATCACCGTGAAAATTGGTGATAAAATGGCCAGCGAATCTGTCGGTAGTGCGCCACTCATTGAACTAGGACTGCATATAGACCTATATGAAAGTGGGACTCCCAAACATTAGGGAGCGAGTTGGGTTTGAGTTGGCTGCATACCAGTAATTCTCGAGAAATCTATGAAATCGGAAGCACTGAATGATTCGAGTCTTCCAACATCGTATATCTTCTAGAGGGAAGGTTCGCTGAGTGAAGTTCTATCTCGAGATTTTCGAGTTCGACATACATGTAGAGGTTTCACCAAAAGCAGCTTTTCCCGGACTTGGAACTCATTGTAATAGCATGTCGGCGCCACACCTGAGGCTGGGTGTAGTTGCATGGGAGAGATGTCAGTAGGGAAGCAGGGGCAGGTGCTGCTTTGATGTGGAGGCTTTCACTGATCATATAAATGCTCTAAGGCCTTGAACGGGTGAAAGAATCCCCATTCGTTCACCAGATTCTACTACTGCGAAGGTCCAGATTCTTCAAAATTCTTGGGTATAAAAAGGGATCTGGACCTTGTTAATGGTAGGATCTAGCAAATTCTTTCAACCGTTCAGGCCCTTATAGAGTTCCCGATATTCGGTTGCAGGAATGTTGCCGGAAGTCGACTTGGCATGAGAGTGTGTGTGTGATGAACTTCTGTCCCACGTAGACGTGGAACGCGCTGAGAACGGTCTACTGTACCAAAATACAAGCGTTGACAGTAGGATGAGAAAATGGGGACTCTATTCGGCTTGGAGTGACTGGCAACTTCCGGCGGTACGCTTTACGACTTCCTGTGACTTCTCCATACTCGAACTTTGTGATACCTTCAGCCCAAACCGCACCACTAGCGAGGGGGTTGCCTGTAAAGTCTATAGTGCGACAAACCGCAGCGGGTTATCGCGGTTGTTATTACACTCTGGGGTTGTCTGTCGTATATGTACAAGAGGCCGTGTGGCGAGGGAAACAGAAAACTATTGTTCTTGCGGCGAGCCGCTGAGGGATGCCACTCAAGGTGCCAATCGGAGGTGCCGGTGTTTGGAGTGCCTGATCCTCAACATTACTTACAGTAATCACCCCAAACCAGTCTTGTATGCTCAGGTTCGGCCCGAGTGAGAACTGAGTGATGCGAGAATTGGCTGATGTGTGGTTTTGCCGCAGGTGGAAGCCAGTGTATGTCCAACCCACAATCCTAGACAGGAGGGTTCTCACGACTAAGCGGAGGGAACGGCATTCGGCGGACTTGTCGGCACCATCCAGTACGCTTCGTAATTATCTTCCCTGCACGATGCTCTGTCTCAGGCCACATCAGGAGTAACCCGCTCCATTTGCGTCTTACCGAAATGTTTCCCAGGGGCGTGGCCGGGCTAAGTGGCGTTGTTCCATTCTTTCTTCCGTAATTTTTACATAGCCACTATTACATCTGCCCAGCGTGCCTTCAAGTCGTTGGAGCCAATCCTAGCACTAGTAATATGGACTGAAGGGCGCTCGGTCCAATCTAGTAATTTAACCCCAGCCACCACGGCACCAGTCAAACTTCAGAGCCCTCTGTTACATTAGAGCCGGGCTGTGCGCATTCGACAAGACATGTGTAAGCTATTCCGCCACGAATCGACCCACATATCACGGACCAGGACCAGTGACACGCAAGGCATTGCCAGGCCCGCCCCGCTATCTACATCCCGGCAGGAGACTAAGAGGTGTACATAATTACGCAATTACACTCGTATTTCCCACTAGATAGAGGGGATACCAGTGGGGCCAATGACCTTGCTTGGGTGATTTCATATTCATTTGCGAGACATTTTTCAAACGGTAGTGTGTTTACAGTAATATGGCTGTTTATGGAGGTACAGGTTGACATCTGGTGCCAGTATTGATTTACAGTAACACGGTTTCTGTGAGGTGGGGATATTTTTAGCACGATAAATTGTGAATTGTTGTTATTCATATTACCTGTCCGAGCCCTAAGTCTTTACCGCTTGCTTCCTGGGTGAGAATGAGGGAGCCCTAGGCAGGGTGCGCCTCGTTGTCGGCGTCCGAGGCATTGGGGCCTGGACTGGGTCTCCTTTCTTCAAGACAATAATTTCTTGTATAATCGTGGTGAATACCATCTTAAATGCATTCCCCTCCGTGACTCGAACGTGTTTCGGAATGAACGCGATTTGCGCGATCGCACCTGGGAGAATCGACTCGTATTGCGAAGGAGGCACAATGTCGCCACCGTCCTCTACGAAAAGAGGAAGTGGATTTGTTTCCCATTTTCCGGAGTCGACCATATCCTTGATCACGATTTTATTGGGTTCGGACACAGGCCATTTTGTGAGCGAGAACTCTGGCGGCAGGGGGTTCTCTGTCACTTACAGTAATGTTGTGTTTAATGGATTTCTTATGGATTTGTTTCGAGGCCTACCTGATTGCGACTCGGAGGCTGTGTCACTTCCCGAATTATCGTTGGATGTTGCTTCTCCTTATAAAGATGGTTGGCTGATTGTGAGTTATTGTGTTCTGTAGCCCAAAACTTACCTTCGTTATTTGCATTGGTATGTCCAGTTTCTTCGGCGGCACCCTTCGTCTTTGGCTGTAGTGCCATGTTTTATTGGTACACGTAAGACAAGGGGTTGTGAGTACGCACCCAAAACATCTTGTGCGTTAATCGTAACGAAGGTTGGTTGTTGTTTGTAGATGTGATTAAGTAATCTTCGTTCGATCGTGGTTTTTTCAGATCCTCGACCTCCTGGAGGTTGTTGCGGTACGTCTTAAAATCATTGTGGCCCAGAAGTCCGGTGATAGGGACTTGGCATAAATGAGCCCACGCATTTTGTTTTCCCATCGTCTCTTCATTGGACCAGGCGGCTGCGTAGGGGGGTTTCATGTTCTTGTCGAAACCGCCATCTGGAGTCAAATAAAAAGAGTGGTTTGAGATCAAGAAAATGCCGTGGAGGATGGCTGGAGTGTTGGTTGTCTTTAGGGACAGGACACGGCCATTGAAGTCCGCGTTCCAGGTCCATACAACCTGGTCGCAGATCCGTGGGGTTCCGAGGTATAGCCCCTTAATACGGGTCCGGAGATCGTCGTTCGAAGGAAACTTTGGTGAATGCTGTTCTTGGGGCGCTATCTCTTGTGAGGCTAGTTGTTGAGAGCGTGTCTTTGGAGGCATTGTTCAGAACATCATCAGTGGAGGTTGGATTTTTATACGTGTCTATGGTAATTGGAGCAATCATTTGATGGTGCCTGTGCTTAGGAAATGCAATCACACAGGGGAGCCGATCAGAATTCTCGAATCTGCACAATAATTAGATAATACTCGGGGTGGGTGTGACCCTGCAAGCAAGGTAACCAAACATTCGCATTACAAAAGGAGAATACCAAGTCTAGAATTCCTATTCTTGGCTGCTGAGGACTAAACTGGATCCATGCGAACGGGACCAGACGTACCGTAATATTACAAGACGATTAGACCGAGAAATTAAAGATTGAACGAAGATAGACATACTGGCGATCGCGGAAGATCCTAACCACAACAGAAAGGATATCCACCCGAATAAGTTCTTCCAGTTTCCCCTGGGACCGGATGACATTAGCGACAAAAGGCAAAATGATTGGAGATCCGAGTCGTTTGAACTGGCAGACCTCGGGCTTTAGCTGTGCTCAAGTGGCCCAAAAGGGGGCCATGACTTACTGATTCCCCGTTTCCAAATACTCGGTGTATTGGGGGATGCATGCAATAATCTGCTCTCGCACGAATTCGATGCGCAAACCCGGAATGTATACATTCCACCGAAAGTCACGCTGGGGGAATAAACGGAGGCCATAGCGATCGTATATCCCGCTCCAATACCTGGCCTCAGAATGCGATGTCTATGAAGGAAAATCAAGCTCAATGATTGTCCCCCGACACAACATGGACGAAAAACGGTTCATACGAGGGTAGCGAAGAAAACTCATCGATGACCCAATGAAAGTCATCTCTCAGGCTTGGGTCTTCCTCCCTTTGCGTCCCTCAACCGGATATCAAAAGAACAAGCCGTACACAGATGAAGAGCAACATGCCATCCGGCTGCTTTGCGAAATCCGCGGGAGACGTCGATGAAGTGGCGCAGCTACTCAAAAGGAACCCAAAGCCTGCTCGGTCAGGATGCAATGTACAATTTGCATCCTGCGTGATGCACTTCCGACTCACCAAAGGAAGGTATTTCAGTGCGGCTCTTAGCGGACTCATGCCCACCCAGGATCTCCGACCTACGACGATATTTGTCCTCCTCTGACCAACTAGAAAACCGATTTGGCACCGAGAAAATTGCACAGCTGTGGACCGAATCGGTCCACCTGAGTAGATAGCCACCAACTCCGTGGGACTCGCCAGATCCAATTCGTGTTGGAAGTAATGGAACATGGTCAGGGCTGATATGCTCGAACTGAGTATCCAATAATTGTTCCTGAGCAGATCCTAGTGCTTTGACATACAAGTACTTTTCGAGAACTCGATGAAATCCGAAACAGTGAATGATTCAAGTCCCACATCGCACCTCTTCTAGAGAGAGGCCTCGAGTTAGGGGCTATACAAAGATTTTCGAGTATAGAGACACCTGTAGCGGGTTCACCAAGACCGGCTTTCTTCCAGGTTTGAGCCCGTGGTGAGGTAGGCACTGTTTTCATGGGGAGGTTTGAACCGATCATACAAATGTTACGTATAAGGGTATGAGGGTCACATAGAATCACCAGGGTGTGAGAATCAAGAATTTATACGTACGCCTCCCTATATTCGGTTGCAAGAATGTTGCTGCGACTCGACCCATGTCGGGCGACTGACTCGGACGCTTTGTGACTTCTTGTGACTTGTCCAAGTTGAAAGTCTCCTCTTGGAAGTTGCTACAAGCCCGTTTGGCTGCGAACTGCATTGATAAACACTGATCATCTGGGATTGGGACTCGCCAGACTCGCTGGCACCATCCGGTACAGTCGAGGCACCTTGCATTTATCTTCTCTGCATGATGCTCTGTCTCCGACTACATCGTTGTTCACAGGCCACATCAGGAGTAACCAATTGCTTGCATCTTTTTGACCTTACGGAAAAACTTTTCCCAGGGAACATTGCCAGCCCTCACTATGTACATCCTGGAGGGTAAGAGACATATGTTCTGTTCTTGCTGTCCAGTGGAATTCTCGATTCTCAACTCTCACACCTGATCCAATGACAAAGCAACTGCTTGTGAAGATATACAAGCCAGTGGAGTTGATGTGTTGTTGGCTAACCATGGGATTGAGAGGCAGGAAGAGGATGTGGGGTAGTCTGGGACCCCTTTGAATAGATGGAGGTGGGTACCAAATTGTATTGTTTGTTAAGGCACCAAATAAATCACATGATTTGTGAGGATGAGGTCATAGGGAGATGGAAATGACTGGGGTGAAGACTGACTGTCCCAAACATCACCCTATGGTAGAAAGAATATGAAAGATATCCAGAGCCAGTCATTTACTGCCATTTTTCCATCACCATGGCCCAATTGGGTTACCCATAAGAATCAGGTGATTTATTTGGGACCTTAACTGCCATACATTTGGATGGCAATAGCCAATATAATTGGGTACTATGTTATGTCCATACAAAGCAATCCCAGCCTCTATATAGAGGCTGATGTTCCTGCCTAGATGTGGGGATGGCAAGCTGAAATGATGTACAATATTTCATTTTATCTTTCATTTTCTGAAGTGAATGAACTTGGCTTTCATAAGGTATTGTAGCTTTGATGTCTACCTACTATCTGGCTATCATGAGTATGTTCACAGCAGATGAAGCAAACAAAAGATGAGTAAAATAGCATTTGGTGATTGTGGTGGTTGTTTCCAAAATGGGAAATTATCAGTAGAATGCCAATGGTATTTGAATGTTACAACTCCCCAAAACCACAAACATCTTCTACTTCTCCAGCACTTGACATTGTGCCCACTCCCTGCCACACTTTAGGTGCTGAAAATCAATTTGGGTAGTGTTTGGGTTTCCCATGGGATGACAGTGAGGGTGCTCAAGGGATGCATGGTAGGCAGCAGGGACCCAAAGAATAAGCTCACCACTGGGTCCCAAAATCCACCCATCCTCAACTTGAAAGGGGGATGGCTGGAATGGGAATAGGTGGGTGGGGTATGAGGGGCTGTGTTTGGGTTGTGCAGGCAGCAACCATGAAATTTGGGCATATTGCCACATGAAGGATGAAGCAATGCAGCTGCCATCAGGCCAGAAACTAATGGACCAGATGCCATTACCATACACCCTACTTGGCTGGCCAATACTTGCACCTGTCTCCACATTCCAGAGTTGTATGGTCTTGTCCAAGGGGCTGGAAGCAATCTGCTTCCCATCAGGTGAGAAAGCAATGAACAAGACACTATCATGCCCCTTCATTGGCTGACCAATGCTTGTGCCTGTCTCCACATTCCAGAGTTGTATGCTCTTGTCCCAGAAGCCCAAAGCAATTTTCCTGCCATCAGGTGAGAAAGCAATGGATTGGATGGGATCACTATGTCTCTTCATTGGCTGGTCAATGCTCACACCTGTCTCCACATTCCAGAGTTGGATGGTCCTCTCCTCAGAGGTAGAAGCAATCTGCTTCCCATCAGGTGAAAAAGCAAGGGACAAGGACTTTCCATCATGCTCCCCCATTGGGTGGCCAATGCCTGTCTCTGCATTCCAGAGCCATATGGTCTTATCCCAAGAGCCAGAAGCAATCTGCTTTCCATCAGGTGAGAAAGCAATAGATTGGACTTCTTCACAATGCCCCCCCATTGGCTGACCAATGCTGGCACCTGTCTCCACATCCCAAAGTTGTATGGTTTTATCCCAAGAGCCAGAGGCAATCTTTGTGCCATCAGGTGAGAAAGCAATGGACTCAATGCAAGCACCATGCCCTTTCATTGGCAGGCCAATGGTCATACCTGTCTCCACATTCCAGAGTTGTAGGGTTCCATCCCAGCAACCAGAAGCCAACCACTTGCCATCAGGTGAGAAAGCAACAGAATTGATGTTGTCACTAATTGACTCATTGATGCCCACACCCATCTCCACATTCCAAAGTTGTATGGTTGTATCCCAGGAGCCAGAGGCAAGCCTCTTGCCATCAGGTGAGAAAGCAATGGATGCAATGGTGCTCTTGTGCCCCTTCATTGGTGGACCAATGCTGGCCCCTGTCTCCACATTCCAAAGTTGTATGGTTGTATCCCAGGAGCCAGAGGCAATCTTCTTGCCATCAGGTGAGAAAGCAATGGACTGAATAGCCTCATCATGGCCCTTCATTGGGAGGCCAATGCTCACACCTGTCTCCACATTCCAGAGTCTGATGGTACTGTCCCAAGAGCCAGAAGCAATCTGCTTGCCATCAGGGGAGAAGGCAACAGACCAGATTGTGATATCATGCCCCTCCATTGGCTGTCCAATACTTACACCTGTCTCCACATCCCAGAGTTGGATGGTGCCATCCTCAGAGCCAGAAGCAATTTGTTTGCCATTGGGTGAGAAAGCAATGGATTGGATGGCACCATCATGCCCCTCCATTGGCTGGCCAATGCCCACACCTGTCTCAACATTCCAGAGTTGGATGGTCCTGTCCTTGGAGCCAGAAGCAATCTGCTTGCCATTAGGTGAGAAAGCAACAGAACAGATGGGTCCATCATGTCCCTCCATTGGCTGGCCAATGCTCACACCTGTCTCCACATTCCAGAGTTGGATGGTGCCATCTTCAGAGCCAGAAGCAATCTGTTTGCCATCAGGTGAGAAAGCAATGGACACAATGCCAGCATCATGTCCCTTCATTGGCAGGCCAATGCTCACACCTGTCTCTGCATTCCAGAGCTTTATGGTGTGATCCCAGGAGCCAGAGGCAATCCTCTTGCCATCAGGTGAGAAAGCAACAGATAGGACAGGACCATAATGCCCTTCTAACATCAACACAATCTTTGGCCAGTGTTGAAGGTGTCCACAAGTAAGTTTGGCAACTCTGGGAAATTGACTGTTCCACCTCTGATATAGGAGGGATGATGTGGGAGTAAATGTCAGGCCAGAGAGGTAGATGTGAGGTGTACTTGTTGAGATGGCAGTTGCAAACATGGAGATGAATTGCATTGCATCATGTTGCAGCTCAACAAGGTCAACAGCCATCTGGGAAACACACATTAAGAATCAGTCTGCAGCCTCAGCATCTGATGGAATTGAAATCATGCTTACATGAGAGGTGCTAAGTAAGGATAATGCAGTTTGAGGGGAACTCTGTGTAAGACTCATCACTTCCAACCAGGGCAGAAAGTCCTTCTGAAAGAATGACTCTGTGTGTTTCTGAGCAACTTTGCCAGCAGATGTTGCAGACAGATGGAAAGCCCAAAATTGGCAAGCATAAGACAGATGATGAGGGATGTGCTTCTCACGAAGATTAGTAATCTCGGGGATGTCAACATTGCGAAGGAACGATGTCGGAAGTTGACAGATATTAAATGTCAAGGCCTGGTCCATCACGCGGAAGCACGCCAGGGCCATGCACTGATTTGCTTCATCTTGGTCGATACAGAAATCTTTATTATGCTCCGGGTTACACAAGAAATCGCGATAAGACGAGTGGAGGGGTGCGATTGGCGCGTGGTCACTGTGGGTACCACTAAGGAGCGAGGCAAGATGCTTCACAATTCGTCGTTGTGTCCGCATGTCATCTGGAGTGAGGATAGAGTCGGGAGGGACTAGGTGCACAAGAGCGTGTAATGATAAAGACTCCTGGTTGCATATGATTCGGCCTAGGATTGACTTGACTCGTTTTACTTCCATCTCGTGCGATGGATTGCAGTGCTCCTTCATGACGGTGTTGTAGAGCGCATACAGCCCTTCATCAGCACGTAGGACCACCCGAATCCGGTCCCGCGGATCGGCGCCAGCATCACTATCACTGCAAATAAACCGACAGGCAGTAGCAGCCCACTGAAAGGATGTTCCAGCCCTCCGAATCAGCGTAGCCAGCTGCGTCTGGTACTCCGCCTCTCGGAATTCAGTCGCGTCATTGAGTTCATTGTGTATATACGCTTCAATGTCGCGCAAGGTCTGATGAGTTGGGATGTCGTCCACAAGCATAACGTCAACCCCAATTGGTCGCGGAGACTGCAATGCATCTTGAATATCGCGCTCATATCTTGAAGTGACTATGATTCGAAGACCCGGAGGGAGTTCTGAGGCTTGCTTTGTTAAAATGGCGAGAGCATTGGCACGAGCCATAACATCCCCAGACTCATCAAATGCATTGAGGAAAACAATGGTCTCCCCCAGGGCCTGATCATCCTCGAATGATTTCTTGATGAAGTGCTGGAACTGCAGTTTGCAGTCAAGCGTTGTTTGTATCGCAGTGTTGGTCTTGACAGCATCGACAAGGCGCTGCATCCGCGAGTTGTCGAGGTCCGCGAGGTCTCGAGCGATCGTACTGAACAGATTGGTCAGGTTTGCAAGGGGCTGATTTTTGTCGAAACCATAGTATGACCCCTTGCATTCAAGGTCAGAAATGCGTTTTGCGCATGAGCGAAGGATTGACGATTTCCCCGCACCCGCCACCCCACACAACCAAAGTACACGAGACGACTCATTAGAGCTCAATGTTATTGAATCACTCGGATCAAACGACGTATCAGCTCCGACAGCCCAACGCACTATCGCGTCGATGATCTCGGTACGTGTGCCTGGTAAGCACCCTCGATCTAGATCGTGATGGGCCTCTGGGGCGTATTTTAGTTCGCTTAGCACTTGCAAGTCCCCTGTGGACCATATTAGAATCCAGGTTTTGACCCAGGACATACAAGAAGCACTTACGGACTTCAGTCACAACGTCTAAGACGCGATGTGTAACGACGGTACATTGTATGTTGGCACGATCAATCAGATTCCGTCGAAGAGTCTCAAGGGTGTCCTTGTAGTTATTGATCCGTGCATCTACGAGAGAGACCGTGTACTTCAGAGTGCGTTTGGCTGCGGCCCACACTCATCAGTCTTGGAGTAAGTGGAACATGCAACATTCCACATACCGAAGGACTTGTCCCTGCAATAGTCCCGAATGAAATACGCGCATTCCATTACTTGTCGCAGTATTTGGTTGATGATGTCGTGATCTCTTTTCGACCGTTTCTTCAACTCCTCGGCTTCGTCGGCAAAGGAGCAGCTATCCGCCATGGTCTGGACTAAACCCATCACTTTGGCGTCTCGATCACTCTGGGCGGAAGGAATCTAATGGAACACCAGTCAGAGAGCAAACAAACACAAAACTTGAATCCCAGTCTTACTTTATACGCTGCTGAGACGACTCCCCATGCTAACTTGATCCAAGGGTGAACCTGTTTGTCGATACTTAGTGGCCGCAGGGCTCAAGCAATTCAGGATGAAACGTGCCTCGGCGACCGCATCGGCAACTTTCACAAGTGCATTGAGACGACTCAACAAGGGCTGCCAAGCATTGAGCTGAGCCGTGAGTTCTGTTGCAAGTGGGACGGTAGCTTGAATGGCGTCGTCAAGCACAGCTAGTTCGGTGCCTAGCTGCTGGGCAGTCCGATTGGTGCTCTCCACAGCATCACTAGTGGACGCGAGAGAGGATGCCACGCATATTGTCAACTCTCCGAATTTGTCGCTCGTGGCACCTTCAAAATTGAGGTGAATCTCTGCAGGAATAAAGACCGTGTGAGCATAACCCTCTTATCGCATAAATATGAGCAGGTTCACCATTGCCTGTTGCGGAGGAGAGATCCCAAGTACACGATGCAATGATCCGCCCCGAACGCCCAAAACGGCGCTCACACAAATCTATAATCACTCTGCAATCGATAGGTGTTGGAGCCACCATGCTACTGAGAGAATATGAATAAAGGACAAGAAACAAATGTGCGTGAAGGAGGCCTACAAGTCATCCCCGAAGGGATCCTTCCACACCACAGCATCATGTGTTGCCTCGATGTAGTCTGACTTTGGCGAACGGAGTCCAGTGACGGTAGCGGGAGGCTGAATGGTGAAGTGAAGGCGATATTGTTTCGATGTATGTAGAAGAGGACTGCTGCATCTGGCTCTGTCGCGAGGGCAAGTAGGCTTGTTAGATGCAAATCATTGGCCTGCGAGTAGATGGCATACCTGAAATATATACTTTGAGCATGTTCCCTATGTTCGGCGGGTCCACGGATGCCGCCTTCCTGCGACTCCGAGGCTTTGTGACTTCTTGTGACTTGTCCAACTCGTCCACACCCGATCGGCTGAGAACGATGGATGATCCCTGATTGTCTGGGAATGGGGACGGCACTCAGCGCACGACGGACGTTGGCACTCGAATTTAGCTTCCCTGCATGATGCTGTCTCCCACTACGTCGCTGCTCGCAGGCCACATCAGGAGTAAGCAGCGTCGTTTGCATCTCTTTTACCTTAAAGGAATGTTTTCTCGGAAGCATGGCTGGGATAAGTGGCATTGTTATCCTTCCATATCCTTACATAGGCACTATTATATCTGCCCAGCTCCTGTGGTGGGCCTTCAAAATCCTTGCATTAGCGATACGGATTGAAGAGCGCTCGGTCCAATCTAATGATTTCACCGTCGCCGGCACGACACGAATCAAACAATACTTCGGATCTGTTACATTAGAACCGGGCTGTGCGCGTTTGACAAGACATGTCTGAGCTATTCCGCCACCCGCCTACGAACATATGACGGAACAGTGACAGGCGAGCCATTACCAGCCCTCACTATGTACAGCTTGGAGGGAGGTAAGAGACACAATTCCACCTGCATTTCCCACCAAACATTAGCATTACAAAAGGAGAATAATGAGTCTAGAATGCCTGTTCTTGGTTGTTTAGTAACAACCTGGATCCGCACAGATGGGACCAGACGTACCGACTATTACAGGACCTCTAGGTCTTCGACGGTGTCACCATGGCCTGTAACCTTCCCCATATCGTCGGCTTGGGTGCGTCCACTGCCAAAAAAGAACGATTTCAGGATAACGTACAAAAGAAATCTCGGTGCCCAGGGAGACACCATTCATGCTATTGACGCACGCACATGTTTGAACCTTGAAACCTCGGTAGTAGCGCTTTCGTGCTTTCGCTACCTTCGCGGCACAAGTTGCATCGATACCCGCTATGGCTCCAAGCAGATTCTCATACGGCAGGTGTTGTGACCCTTGGGAACTAAATAATTCCAATGAGAACCGAACGAGAACCTTGTGGGAAGATGACTTGTACTTTGTATCATGACTGTCAGGATGTGCGAGACGACAAATACCAGGGAGCGCCCCGGCATTCACGACGTCCTTCTTCGCATCATCTCCGAGTGCACATAAGCAAGAGAAGATGATGCCACATATGTCGAAGGAAATATGAAAGAACCTGAGTAGATTCAATGTGGATTAGATGGCAGTGTCAAGTACGTTACTGCCGCAGCATACGGATGATTGAATGATTGAGCCAGGTAGGAGAGAATCGACCTCTCCAAGAGGTGCTCTCCTTTGTTATTCTCTATCATGCTACAGAATATGCCAGAACACCATACATGGTCATATTATGATAGTCCCTGTGAACAACAGCAGAGGTGAGACCGCGAGAGACGACATAAGGAGATTGTGCTGACGTTAATGCCAAACACCGAGCCAGGGGGACCAGCACTCCGCAGGATATTAGTCGGTTGTGGAGCACGGCAACACTCTCCGACTTTTTCACAAAAGAAAGTGCGGTGAGAAGGAAGGGACTTTGAGGCCTATTCAAACATGAAGTGCGTAGGTGCTAGTCTCTGTTCCACCACAGACGGTGAAACCCACTTGCGCATCAGCATCTCCCTCACATACAATAACGCATTACTCTTCAAGAAATATTGTCGAGACGTGGGATTCTGAGAGCAGAATCGCAGCAACAAGGTCTCAAAATTGGCGTGGCTTTGGGGTGTTAAATGGCTAGATCGAGAAGTTAAAGATTGGACAAAGGCAGAGTGTATAGACATACTGGTGGTGATGGAAGATCCTAACCCAAACAGAAAGGATATCCATCTGAATAAGTTCTTGCAGTTCATCCTGGAAGGGTAACGAATACGTAATAAAAAGCACAAAGGATTTCAGATCCCAGTCGTTTGAACTAGAGGACCTCGAACTTTAGCTGTGCTGAAGTGGACCAGTGATGGGCCAAGACTTACTGATTCCCCCCCTCCAAATAATTGAGGTATTGGGGGATGCATGCAACAACCTGCTGTCCTACGAAGTTGCTGCGCAAGCCCGGATTCTTATAAACTAAGGTCATAGCGGTCGTATATGCTCTCCTAATATCTGGCCTCAGAGTTTCCAGACGGCGGTGGCTATGAAGGAAAATTAGACTTAGTGATCGTCCCCAAAATGACACATTCGAAAAACGGCTCATACGAGGGTATCGAAGAAACCTCATGGATGAACCGCTGGAAGTCGTCTTTCAGGGTTGGGTCTTCCTCTATTTGCGTCTTCCAATCGGATATCAAAAGCTGGAACCGGAAGCAGATCAACAATAACACATCATCCGGTTGATTTGCGAAACCTGCAGGAGACTTGGAGGAAGTAGCGCAGGTACTCAAAAGAAGCCCAAACCCTGCTCGGTCAGGATGACTTATTGCCCGTCAGTTGCATCTTGCATCCAGCCCGATGCACTTGCGACTGACCGAAGGAAGGGTATTTCAGTGCGGCTCCTGGCAGACTCATCCGAACCCAGCAAACGATATTGCTCCTCCTCCACCACCCAATTAAGAAACCTATTTGGCCCCGAGAAAAATTTGGAAACCGTCCACCGGATTGATCCGCCTGTACGCGAGGCCGCCAACTCCATGCGACTCGCCAGATCGAATTCGTATTGGAAGTAATGGTACAGAGTCAGGAGTGACATGCTCGTACTCAGTATCCAACAGTTGTTCCTAAGCAGATCATAGTGCTTTGTTCCCGGGGTCATTACTGTAATTGAGGTGCAATATTCCGAAAACACTGTACCTTGTTCAGCTTGGAAACCCAGCTGGCGAAAAGGGAAATATCCCCAACACATAGAGAGAATTGAGTGGGCTCTATCCCTGGCTTCCGTGTAAGGCACCACGTCAACTCAAAATCGCGAGCTTCGGGGCCTCCCAGGGGCTTCGTTCCAGGCAATAGGATTTCGACTCGGTCGAAATTTGCTTGATACACGAGCTCGGAATCCTCGATTTCCAACTCTACTTTGCTGGTACGATCGATCCTGAACGATATTCCATTTACCGCAGGGTCTAAATCATCCAGCAGAACGTTTCGCCCCTCCGTTGTTTGGAGAGAAAACATCTCTGGCTTTAAAACCGAAGGCAGGATCCTAACCGTTGTGACAACGGTGAATTGGTGATAAAATGGCCAGTGAATCTGTCGGTAGCGCGCCATTCGTTGAACTGGGATCATATCTAGGCCTACTTGAAAGTGGGTTTCCCAAACATTAGGGAGGGAGTCGGTTTGTGTTGACTACATACCAGTAATTGTCGAAAATTTTATGAAGTCCGAAACACTGAATGATTCGAGTCTCGCAACATCTTTCCCCTGCTAGGGAGAACGTTCGAGTCGAAGGCGATACCGATATCCCCGACTATTGACATACATGTGGAGGATTCATCAAGACCAGCTTGGTTTCAAGTTTGAGCCGTTGTGATAATGCCTCAGTACTGCATCCGATGGTGGGCACTTGAGGGGGGAGAGGGTGCCAGAATGGAGGCGGGCTTTGCTTCCGCGTGGGGGTTTTAACCGATTAAAAATGGGACAATGGAGTGGCAATCAAGAATGTATACACATTCGGTTGCAGGAATGCTGCCGCAACTCGACTTGGCATGAGTGGCAATGACTCGAACCCATTGCAACTTATGACTTGTCCAACTCCCCTTGGGAGTTGCAGAAGTGACTCAGCCAGACTCAACTCTCCATGAGGATATCTGCAAGATACTGCCCCCCTCACATTACATAATCATATTATGTAACAATGTGTCAATAGGATTACTTGCACCTACTCGAATAGAGCTTTTCCGGACAGTCACCCTGCTACCGCAGACGGTCTTGAACGCTCTCTAGAGATCGAGTGAATCCGGACACAACCGAATCCGACTCCCTCACAGTGCTAAAGGACCATGACATTCTCTTACAGTAATTGCCTCAAAACCAGTGCCCAGGTTTGGCCTTAGAACTGAGGAAAGAGTGATGCCACAACTGGTTGGTATGTGGTTTTGCCGCAGGCGAAAGCCAGTGCATATGGAGGCCGGCCAAACGATGCTGAGCAGCCAGATGAAACACGGATAGGTGGGATGGCGAGAAACAAGAGAGCACTGGATGATGCCACAAGCCCGATCAGCTGGGAATTGCATTGATAATCCCTGATGAAGTTCATCTCCGTGACCTCCGAAACAGCCTGCAATCCATGGCAGGTCTTGTGCGGGTGTGTGAAAATTGCCTTCGGCAATTTGGCATGAGAACCCGGCACCCGGCCCGACTGTGCGGGAGGGCGGGTGGGACTCACAACTAGACACCAACAAAGACCATACTATCATCAAACAGGGTGGGAGGGGAAAAGAGAACAGGGTCTCCCCTGGGCTCTGCTGGCCGGGACAGTAAGGTCGTCAAGACGCGACGAAACGAAGTTTCGGCGGTTTCCGCTTAGCCTGCGTGCATAGTCCTCGTGCCTTGGACTACAACTTGGATCCAACATGGTGCAGGAGCCTAAATCTGCGAGTTCCAATGATTCAGAGCGCAAAAGATGCTTTGACAGCAATGCACACCCTGCCGCATTTGGAAATCAACTAACCGGAAACAAATTCGTATTAGCGCTGCCAGATTGTGATTGGTCGTTCCCCTCAACGGCTCGGTTCGAGGACTGGTCACGAGTCTAGTTGAGGCGCCTTGTATTTATCTTTCCCGCCTGATGCTCCGTCTTCAATTGCATTGCTGCTCATGGGCCACATCAGGACTCAGGAGTAACCACCACCGCATCGTTTGCGTCTCTTCCGCCTTACGAAAATGTTTTCTCCAAGGATAATTATAAGTGACGTTGATAATCCCTTCCATTCTTCATGCCTCCATCCTATTATATCCGCCCAGCCCTCTATAGCAACCTTTCAAGTCTTTGGAGGCGATCCTAGCACTGGCACGAGCGATATGGACTGAGGGTCAGTCTAATCTAATAATTTAGCCTCCGCCATGACACGGGTCAAACAAGACTTTAGACCGCTCTGTTATATTGGAAGCGGGCTGTGCACATTTGACAAGACATGTCTAAGCTATTCTCTGCCATCCGCCCACAAATCGACCTTACATATCACGTAACAGTGACAGGCAAGGCATTGCCAGCCCTCACTATATACATCCTGGAGGAGAGTAAGGGACATACACAATTACAGCCATATTTCCCATCAAACATTAGCATTACAAAATGGGAGTAATACCGAGCCTAGAATGTCTGTTCATTATGGTCTGTGCCTTTCCCCATATCGTCGGTCTGGGCGCGTCCACTGCCAAAAATAAGCAATGTCAGTATAAGGTACAAGAGAAACCTCCTTGCCTAGGGAAACATCACTCGTCCTATCGACTCACGCACATGTTTGAACCTTGAAACCTCGGTAGTAGTGCCTTCGTGCTTTGGCCACCTTTGCGGCACAAGATGCATCGATCCCCGCTATCTTCACCAACAGATCCTCATACCGCTCATATTCTGATCCCTCACTAAATAATGCCAATGAGAACTGAGGAAGAGTCTCTTGTGGGAAGAACATTCGTACCTTCCATCATAGCTGTCATGATGCGCTAGGCGACAAAGGCCAGGGAGTGCTCCGGCATTTACGACGTCCTTCATCGCATCATCTCCGAGGGCACATAAAAATGTGAAGATTGTGCCACATACACCAAAGGAGGTATGGGAGAACCTGGGTGAGGATATTGGATGCAGGGATTAGACAGCAGTGTTGAGCATGTTACAGCCACAACATACGGATGATTGAATGATTGGGCCAGGTAGGAGAGAATCCGCCTCTCCAATAGATGTTCCCCTTTGCCAAGCATTACCATGCTACGGAATATATCCAGGACACCAGCCATGTGTTTATTGTCAAAGTTCCTGTGAACGACAGTAGAGATGAGAGTGTGAGTAAGGACGCGGGGAGAGTGTGCTGACGTTGATGCTAAACGTCGAGCCAGGGGGACCAGTACTCCGCAAGATATTACTTGGTTGTAAAGTTCGGTAGCACTCTCCGACTGTTGAAGGACAGAAAGTGCAACGAGAAGGATCGGGCCCTCTGTTCCACCATAGATGGTGAAACCCACTTGCGCATCAGCATGTCCCTCACGCACAATAACGCGTCGCTCTTCAAGAAATATTCTCGAGAAGCGGGATTATGAGAGCAGAATCGGAGCAATACAGCGTGAAAATTGCCCCGGGTCAGGGGCGCTAAACGACTAAATCGACAAATCAAATATTGAACGTAGATAGTGTGTATAGACATACTGCTGATCACGGAAGATCCTAACCAAAACAGAAAGGATATCCACCCGAATAAGTTCCTGCAGTTCCTCCTGGAAGCGGACCACATTAGCGACGAGAGGCAAAATGCCTTGGAGATCAGAGTCATTTGAACTGATGGATCTCGCTTTAGCCGTGGTAACGTGGATCAGAAAGGGGCCACAACGTACTAATCCCCCCTTTTCATGTAATCGATATATTGGGGGATGGCTCGAACAAATTTCTTTCCTACGGATTCAGTGCGCAAGCCCGGATTCGTGTACACCCCGTCAAAAGACACGCTGGCGGAATAAACGGACGTCATAGTGGTCCTATATGCTGCACTAATATCTGGCCTCAGAGTGCGATGTCTATGAAACAAAATTAGGCTCAATGATTGTCATGCATGAAAAGCGGCTCATACGAGGGTATCGAAGAGAACTCATCGATGAACTGATGAAAGTCGTCTCTCAGGCTTGGATCTTCCTCTATTTCCTTCATCCGATTAGATATCAAAAAAACCAGCCGTATACAGATGAAAAGCAACACGGCATCTGGTTGCTTTGCGAAACCCGCAGGAGACGTCGAGGAATTAGCACAGGTACTCAAAAGGAACCCAAAGCCTGCTCGGTCGGGATGACTTATTGCCCACGTGTCATTTGCGGTCTGCGTGATGAACTTGCGACTCACCGAAGGAAGGGTATTTCAGCGTGGCTCTTGGCGGACTCACGCATACCCATAATCACCGACTGACGATGATATTTGTTCTCGTCCAACCAACTAGAAAACCTATTTGGCCCCAAGAAAAATTGTGAAACTGTGGACCGGATTAATCCTCCCGAGTACATAGCCACCAACTCCTTGGAACTCGCTTGATCGAATTCGTGTTGGAAGTAATGGAACATAGTCAGGGCCGATATGCTTGAGCACAGTATCCAACAATTGTTCCTAAGCAAATCATAATGCTTTATTCCTGATCATTAATTGGATAAGCGAGGTGCGATATTCCGCAAACACAGCACCTTGTTTAGGTCGGAAACCCAGTTGGCGAAAAGAGAAATATCCCCAACGCGTAAAGAGAATCGAGTAGGCTCTATACCTGGCTTCCGAGTAAGGCACCAAGTCGCCTCGAAATCGCTAGCTTCGGGGCCTCCCAAGGGCTTCGTTCCAGGAAGCATAATTTCAATTCGGTCGAAATTTGCCTGACTTGCGAGCTCGAAACCCTCGATTTCCAACTGGCTTCTACTGCCACGATCGATCCTGAAAGATATACCATTCGCCTCGGGATCCAGGGCATCCAGCAGGACATTTTCTCCCTCCTTTGTTTGGAGGGAAAACATCTCTGACTTTAAAGCAGAAGGCGGGGTTTTAACGGTTGTGACAACCGTGAATTGGTGATAAAATGGCCAATGAATCTGTCGGTAGCGCGCCATTCGTTGGACCGGGATCATATCTAGGCCTATTTGAAAGCGAGGTTTCCTAAACATTAGGTAGCCAGTTGCCTATACGTCAGGTACGTACAAGTACTCTTCGAAAATTCTATGAAATCCGAAACAGTAAATGATTTGAGTCTTCCAACATCGCGACTCTTCTATATAGAAGGCTGGAGTTAAGGGCTGCGCCGAGATTTTGAGTATTGACATGCATGTAGAGGATTTACCAAGTGCGGTTTTCTTCCACGTTTGGGCCCGTCATGATGGTGCGTCGGTGCTGTGTCTGATGATTGGGGCTGCATGAGAGGGGGGGGAGGTCACAACGGAGGCAGAGGTAGGCACTGCTTCTATGTGGATGGTTTTAACCGATCAGATAAATGGTTCTCAGTATTACGCATCATCAGAAACGGGCCCGGGCTATGCAAGCCACATAGAATCCCCAGAGACAATCAGGCAATCTACTGGATTCTCCCGGTATTCGGTTCAAGAGTGTCGCCACGACTTGACGGCGAATTCCAGCGCTTCGGACGCTTGTGACTTCTTGTGACTTCGCAGCAACGTGTGATTACCAATCATGACTGGGATTATTCCAAGTCGTATCGCATTTGTTGGCGAATCTTCCTCGCTTCGAACTAGTTCCTCTCTACACACAGCTTATAGACCCCCTTTGGCTCTATGCCCTTTGGTATTAACGCACAGTAAATTGAGTACTTCCATTATCCCCTGTCCATCTGGTGCTGTGTGACCCCTTGCGCTGTGTGCGAAACCTTGGTGTGCACGTGAATTCTGTTCTGTGTACAGAGGAGGAATTCGCAGCATTTTCAGTTACCGATTTGGTCACAGTTACGGCCACGAGTTGGCAGAGGGTACGCAATCAGGGGGGCGGGATTGGACCATTCCAATAATCTTCCTTGTACGATGCTCTATCCTTCACTATGCTATTCGCGGGTTACATCTGGACTAACCCGGATGGTTGGTGTCATTTCGACTTGATGGAAATCTCCAGGGGGGTATGACTGATACAACAATCCTCGTGTTTCCATATCTTGACCCGGTCACTATGATATTCGCTCCACCCTCCATATTATAGTATCTACATCCTCGCGGGCTGCCAGTGAGAGTACGAGACATACATAATTACACACATACTTCCCATCAAGAATTGGGATCACAAAAGGAGAATACAGAATACAGAGTCTGGAATGCCTGGCCTGGTTCTTGAGTGCAAGAACGAACTGGAGTGCGCAGATAGGGGACGGACGTACCACAATATTACGTGACCTCTAGGTCTTCAACCAAGTCATCATAACCTGCACCCTCCCCCATATCGTTGGCCTGGGTGTGTCCACTGAAAAATGAACGATTTCAGCATAAGGTGCGAGAGAAGCCTCCCCGCCTGGGGGACCGTCATTCATCCTATCGACGCACGGTCATGTTTGAACCTTTAAACCTCGGCATCAGCGCTTTCGTGCTTTCGCTACCTTTGCGGCACAAGATGCATCGATACCCGCTATGGCCACCGGCAGATTCTCATACGGCAGGTGCCAGTGTCCCGATCCTCGGCAACTAAAGAATTCGCTGAATAATTCCAATGAGAACTGAACAAGAGCCTGTTGTGGGAAGATGACTTGTACTCCGTATCGTGGCTGTCAGGATGTGCCAGACGACAAAGACCACGGAGCGCCCCGGCATCCGCCACTTCCTTCTTCGCATTGTCTCCGAGGACACATAACCAAAAGAAGATTATGCCACATATTGCGAAGGAGGGGCGAGAGAACCTGAGTATATTCAATGCGAGGGTCAGACGGTAGTGTTATGATAAGCTGTTTATAGCCACTACATACGGATTATTGAGCGATTGAGCGAGGTAGGAGAGAATCGGCTTCTCCAATAGTAGATGCTCGGCCTTGTGATGCTCTACAATGCTAAAGAATATGCTCCTAACATTATACATACTTTTATCGTTGTGAACAACATCAGAGATGAGACCACGAGGTGCGACGTGAGGAGAATGTGCTGACGTCAACGCCAGACACCGAGCCAGAGGACCAGTACTCCGCAGGATATCAATCGGTTGCGGAACTCGGAAACAGTTTCCGACTTGTCCAGAAAATAAAGTGTAGTGAGAAGGAAGGAGCTTTGAAGTCTATTCAAGCAAGAAGTGTATAGGTCCTAGTCTCCGTTCCACCATGGACAGGGAAAACCCACTTGCGCATCAACCTGTCCCTCACGTACCATAACGCATCGCTCTTCAAGAAATACTCTCGAGACATGGGATTGTGAGAGCAGAATTGGAGCAATACGATCTCAAAACTATCCCGGATCTGGGATGTTAAATTGCTGGATCGAGAAATTAAGGACTGAATGAAGATAGGATGTATAGACATACTGGTGACGATGGAAGGTCCTAGCCATAACAGAAAGGGCATCCACCCGAATAAGTTCTTGCAGCTCGGCCTCGAAGCGTAACAGGACGAAATAAGAAGCAAAAAGCTTTTCAGATCGGAGTCGTTTGGGCTGGGGGGTGTCGGACTTTAGCTGTGCCAAAGTGGACCAAAAAGGCGCCAAGACTTACTGATTCCCCCTTTCCAACCATTCGATGTACTGGGGCATGCATGAAATAACGTGCTCTGCTACGATTTCGGTGCGCAGGTCCGGATTCTTGTATACCCCATCGAAAGTCACACTGGAGAAATAAAGGATGGCCATAGTATTCGTAGATGCCTCTAACATCTGGCCTCAGAGTTTCCGGACTGCGGTGTCTATGAAGGAAAATTGGGCTCAGTGATCGTTCCCTATAACGGTATGCACGAGAATGGCCCATACAAGGGTATCGAAGAGATCTAATCAATGAACTGTTGAAAGTCGTCTCTCAGGCTTGGATCTTCATCTAGTTGCGACTTCCAATCGGATAGCAAAAGGGCGAGCCGTAAGCAGATGAAAAACAACATCCCATCTGGTTGATTTGCGAAACCCGCGGGAGACTTCCAGGAAGTGGCGCAGGCACTCAAAAGGAGCCCAAAGCTTGCTCGGTCAGGATGGCCTATTGCCCACGTGTCATTCGCATCCTTCGTCAGGCACCTGCGGCTCACCGAAGAAAGAGTATTTCAGTGCGACCCTTGGCGGGTTCACGCTCACCCCTAACTTCTGCCTGACGACGATAGTTGTCCTCCTCCACCCAATTCAAAAACGTATTTAGCCCTGAGAAAAACTTCGAAACCATGCATCGGATTGGTCCCGCTGAGCGCGAGGCCACCAACTCCGCGGGGCTCGCTTGGTCGAATTCGTGCTGGAAGCCATGCCACAGAGTCAGGGCTGACATACTCGCACTCAGTATCCAAGAATTGTTCCTGGGCAAATCATAGCGCTATATTCCCGGCCATCAATTGAACAATAGATATTCCGCGAACGCCGTACCTTGTTTACCTTGGAAACCCATCTGGCGACAAGGGATATATCCCCAACGCATAGGGAGAACCGGGTGGGCTCCAGGTCTGGCCTCCGCATAAGGCACCATGTCAACTCGAAATCGCGAGCTTCGGGGCCTCCCAAGGGCTTCATTCCTGGCGGTATAATTTCCATTCGGTCGAAATCTGCTAGAATGGCAATTTTGGAATCCTCGTTTTCCAACTTTATTTAACTGGTACGATCGATCCTGAACGATATCCCATTCGCCGCAGGGGTCTAAATCATCCAGGAGTACATTTCGTCCCTCCTTTGTTTGAAGAAAAAACATGTTCGTCCTTAGAGTCGTAGGCGGGATCTCAACCGTTGTGACCATCGTGAATTGGTGATAAAATGGCCAGCGAATTTGTCGGTAGCGCGCCACTCGTTGAACCGGGACCACATCTAGACGTATATGAAAGTGGGATCTCCAAACATTAGGGAGTGAGTTGGGTTTGAGTTGGCTGCCTACCAGTAATTCTCGAGAAGTGTATGAAATCGGAAGCACTGAATGATTCGAGTCTTCCAACATCGTACATCTTCTAGAGGGAAGATTCACCGAGTGAAGTTCTATCTCGAGATTTTCGAGTTCGACATACATGTAGAGGTTTCACCAAAAGCAGTTTTCCCAGACTTTGAACTCATCATAATAGATGTCGGCACCACACCTGGGGCTGGGTGTACTTGCATGAGGGAGATGTCAGAAGGGAGGCAAAGGCAGGTGCTGCTTTGATGTGGAGGCTTTAACCGATCATATAAGTGTTCTAAGGCCTTGAACGTGTGAAAGAATCCCCATTCTTTCACCAGATTCTACTACTGCGAAGGTCCAGATTCTTCAGAATTCTTGGGTATAAAAAGGATCTGGACCTTGGCATTGGTGGGATCTAGCAAATTCTTTCAACCGTTCAGGCCCTTATATACACTTCCCGAATATTCGGTTGCACATCAGGAAACTTGACCGGAGGTTTGGCAGGTTTTGGGCAGTTTTGTGAGGTCCAGAGCATCCAGACCTCAAAAAACCAGCTAAAACCAACCAAACCTCTTGGTTGAGTTTGCTGATGCAGGAATGTTGCCGGAAGTCGACTTGGCATGAGAGTGTGTGTGATGACTTGACTTGTGTCCCGCGTAGGCGTGGAACGCGCTGAGAACGGTCTACTGGACCCAAATACAAGCGGTGACAGTAGGATAATACCAGCAGAAAATGGGGACTCTATTTTTTGGCGTGACTGGCGACTTCCGGCGAGTGCGCTCTGTGACTTCTTGTGACTTTTCCATACTCGAACCTTGTGACACCTTCAGCCCACCACTAGTGAGGAGGTTGCCTGTAAAGTCTATAGTGTGGCAAACCGAAGCGGGTATCGCACTCTGGGGTTGTCTGTCGTATGTATACAAGAGGCCGTGTGACGAGAGAAAGAGAAAACTATTGTTCTTGCGGCGACTGCCACTCAAGGTGCCATCCGGTGGTGCCGGTGCTTGGAGTGCCTGATCCTCAACATTGCCGCCATGACTTACAGTAATCACCTCAAACTAGTCATTCTTGTATGCTCAGGTTTGACCCGAGTGAGAACCGAGTGAGGCCGGAATTGGCTGATGTATGGTTTTGCCGCAGGTGGAAGCCAGTGTATGTGGAGGCCAACCCACAATATTGGACAGGAGGGTTCTCACGACTGAGCCGAGGGAACGGGCCTCGGTGGACTCGTCGGCCCACTATGGCACTGTATTGATAATTTCTGGTCGCCTGGGAATGGACTCGGCGGACTCGTCGGCACCATCCAGTACGGTCGCGGCACTTCGTGTTTATCTTCCCTGCATGATGCTCTGTCTCAGGCCACATCAGGACTCCTCTCCATTTACGTCTTACGGAAATGTTTCCCCCCAGGGGCGTGGCCGGGTTAAGTGGCGTTGTTCCATTCTTTCTTCCATAATCTTGACATGGCCACTATTATATCTGCCCAGCGTGCCTTCAAGTCGTTGGAGCCGATCCTAGCACTAGTGATATGGACTGAAGGGCGCTCGGTCCAATCTAATAATTTAACCCCCGCCACCACGACACCAGTCAAACAAGACTTCAGAGCCCTCGGTTACTTTAGAGCCGGGCTGTGCGCATTTGACAAGACATGTGTAAGCTATTCCGCCACCCGCGTACAAGTCGAACCCACATATCACGGACCAGTGACAGGCAAGGCATTTCCAGGCCCCGCTATCTACATCCCGACAGGAGACTAAGAGCTGTATACACCCGTATTTTCCACTAGATAGAGGGGGCGCCAGTGGGGCCAGTGACCTTGCTTGGGTGATTCCATATTCGTTTGCGACACATTTTTCAAACGGTAGTGTATTTACAGTATTTATGTACATTAAGAGGTACAGGTTGACATTTGGTGCCGGTATTGATTTACGGTAACACTGTGAGGGCGGGGATATTTTTAGCATGATGAATGTGAACTGTTGTTGTGTCCCATTACCTCTCCGAGTACTGGGTGAGAACGAGGGATCCCTAGGCAGGGTACGCGTGCGCCTCGTCGGCGTCGGAGGCGTTGGGGCCTGGACTGGGTCTGCTCTCCTCAAGACGATAATTTCTTGTATAATCGTGGTGAATACCATTTTAAATGCACTCCCCTCCCTGACTTGAACGTGTTTCGAATGAACGCGATCTGCGCGATCGCACCTGGGAGAATCGACTCGTATTGCGAAGGAGGGACAATGTCGTCACCGCCCTCTACGAAAAGAGGAAGTGGATTTGTCTCCCACCTCCCAGAGTCGACCATACCGTTGATCACGATTTGATTGGGCTCGGATACAGGCCAGTTTGTGAGGAAAAACTCTGGCGGCAGGGGCTCCTCTGTCACTTAAGGTAATGTTGCGTTTAATGGTTTTCTTATGGTTTATGTACTGTTTCGAGGCTTACCTGATTGCGACTCGGAGGCTGTATCACTTCCCGGATTATCGTTCGATGGTACTTCTCCTATAAAGATGGTTGATTGTGAGTTATTACGGATGTGTTCTATAACTCAAAACTTACCTTCGTTATTTGCATAAGTATGTTCAGTTTCTTCGGCGGCACCTTTCGTCGTTGGCTGCAGTGCAATGTCTTATTGGTACACATACGAAATGGGGTTATGAGTACGCACCGAAAACATCTTGTGCGTTAATCGTAGCGAAGGTTGGTTATTGTTTGTGGATGTGATTAAGTAATCTTCGTTCGATCGCGGTTTTTTCAGATCCTCAATCTCCTAGAGGTTGTTGCGGTACGTCGTAAAATCATTGTGGCCCAGAAGTGTGGGAATAGGGACTTGGCATAAATGAGCCCACGCATTTTGTCTTCCCATCGTCTCTTCATTGGACCAGGCGGCTGCGTAGGGGGGTTTCATCTCCTTGTCGAAACCGCCATCTGGAATCAAATAGAAAGAGTGGTCTGAGATCAGGAAAATGCCGTGGAGGATGGCTGGAGCCTTGTTGGTGCTTAAGGACAGGATACGGCCATTGAAGTCCGTGCTCCAGGTCCATACAACCTGGTCGCAGATCCCTGGGGTTCCGAGGTATAGCCCCTCGATACGGGTCCGGAGATAGTCGTTCGAAGGAAACCCCTGTGAATGCTGTTCTTGGGGCGCTCTCTCTTGCGAGGCTAGTCGTTGAGAGCGTGTGTTTGGAGGCATTGTTCAGAACATCATCGGTGGAGGCTAGGTTCTTATACGTGTCTATGGTGTTCTAAGCGATCATTTGATGGTGCCTGTGCTTAGGAAGTGCAATCACACGGGGGAGCCGATCAGAATCCTCGAGTCTGCACGATGATTAGATAACATTCGGGGTGGGCGTGACTTGCAGGGTAACCAAACAATCGCATTACAAGAGGATACCAAGTCTAGAATTCCTACTCTTGGCTGGTGAGTAACAAACTGGATCCGCGCAGATGGGACCAGACGTACCGTAATATTACAAGACTTCTAGATCTTCGGCCTAGTCATCGTCGGTCTGGGTGCGTCACTGCCAACAATGAACTGTGTCAAGATAATGCGTGAGAGAAACCCCCCTTCCTTGGGAAACATCATTCATCGTATCGACGCACGCACATGTTTGAACCTTGAAACCTCGGTAGTAGCGCTTTCGTGCTTTGGCTACCTTTACAGCACAAGATGAATCGCTGGCTGCTATGGCCACAAGCAGATCCCCATATGGCAGGTGTTCCGATCCTTGGTGACTAAATAATCTCAATGAGAACCGAGGGGGAACCCCTTGTAGGAAGACAACCCGCACTTTTCATCAAAGCTGTCACAATGTGCCAGGTGACAAAGACCAGGAAGTGCTCTGGTATTCACCACCTCCTTCGCATCATTTCCGAGGGTACATATAGATTTGAAGATTGTGCCACATACATCGAAGGAGATGTGGGAGAACTTGAGTGGGTGTATTCGATGTAGGGATCAGACGGCAGTGTTGATCACGTTAGAGCCACACCATACGGATGACTGAATAATTGGGCCAGGTAGGAGAGAATCGGCCTCCCCGATAGATGCTCTCCTTTTCCAAGCGTGCTATGGAATATACCCATAACATCAGCCATGTGTTTATCGTCAAAGTTCCTGAGAACGACAGTAGAGATGAGATTGTGAGTAAGGACACGGGGAGTGCATGCTGACGTTAAGGCGAAACATCGAACCAGGGGGGCCAGTATTCCCCAAGATATTACTTGGTTGCAAAGTCCGGTGGCACGGTCCGACTGTTGAAGGACACAAAGTGCAATGAGAAGGATCGGGCTTTGAGGCCTATTCAAAGATGAAGTAGGGGAGTATCAGTAAGTGATGCTCCCCGTTCCATCATAGACGGTGAAACCCACTTGCGCATCTACATGTCCCTCACGTAAAATAACCTGTCGCTCCTCAAGAAATATTCCTGAGACGTAGGATTGTGAGAGCAGAATCGCAACAATACAGTTTCAAAATTGCCCCGGGTCAGGGGTGCTAAACGACTAGATCGAGAAATTAAAGATTGAATGAAGATAGACATACTGGTGATCGCGGAAGATCCTAACCAAAACAGAAAGGATATCCACCCGAATAACTTCTCCCAGTTCCCCCTGGAAGTGGACCACATTAGCGGCAAAAGGAAAAATGACTTGGAGATCTGAGTCGTTTGAACTGGCAGACCTCGAGCTTTAGCTGTGCTCAAGTGGCCCAAAAGGGGACCATGACTTACTGATTCCCCGTTTCCAAATATTCGATGTATTGGGGGATGCATGCAATAACCTGCCCTCGCACGAATTCGGTGCGAAATCCCGGAATGTGTACAGTCCATCGAAAGTCACGCTGGAGGAATAAACAGAGGCCATAATGACCATATATCCCGCTCTAATATCTAGCCTCAGAGTGCGATGTCTATGGAGGAAAATCAGGTTCAATGATCGTCCCCAGACAAAAACGGTTCATACGAGGGTGGCGAGGAAAACTCATCGTTGAACCGATGAAAGTCGTCTCTTAGGCTCGGGTCTTCCTCTATTTGCGTCCTCCACTGGGTCATCAAAAGAACGAGCAATATACAGATGAAGAGTAACACGTCATCTGGCTGCTTTGCGAAACCCGCGGGAGCTGTCGATGAAGTAGCGCAGGTATCCAAAAGGAGCCTAAAACCTGCTCGGTCAGGATGACTTATTGCCCATATGTCATTCGCGTCCTGCGTGATACACTGGCAACTCACCGAAGGAAGGGTATTTCAGTGCGACTCTTGGCGGACTCATGCCTACCCAGGATCTCCGACCTACGACGATATTTGTCCTCCTCCAACCAACTAGAAAACTTATTTGGCCCCGAGAAAAATTGCAAAACGGTGGACCGAATCGGTCTGCTTGAGTAGATAGCCACCAACTCCGCGGGACTTGCCAGTTCGAATTCGGGTGGAACAGGGTTAAGGGTGATATGCTCGAGCAGAGTATCCAGCAATTGTTCCTGAGCAGATCACGGTGCTTTGTTTCCCAAGACCATCAATTGAATGAAAGAGGCGCAACGGCACCTTGTCTAGGTTGGAAACCCATTTGGCGTACAGGGAAATATCCCCAACACGGGGAAATCAGTGGACTCTATGTCAGGCACCATGTCACCTCGAAATGGTCAGCTTCGGCACCTCCCAAGGGCTTCGTTTCAGGTAGTATGATTTCCACTCCGTCAAAATTTCCCTGACTTGTAACCTCGAAACCCTCGATGTCCAACTGGCTTCCACTGCCATAATCAATCCTGAAAGAGATGCCGTTCATCGCAGGGTCCAGATCATCCAGCAGGACATTCCGTCCCTCCTTTTTTTGGAGAGAAAACATCACTGGCTTTAAAGCCGAAGGCGGGATCTTAACCGTTGTGACAACTGTGAATTAATGCTAAAATGGCCAGTGAATCTGTCGGTAGCGCACCATCCGTTGAACTGGGATCATATCTAGGCCTATTTGAAAGCGGGGTTTCCTAAACATTAGGTAGTAGTATGCGTCAGCTACATACAAGTACTTTTTGAGAACTCTATGAAATCTGAAACAGAGAACGATTCGAGTCTTCCAACACCGCTTCTCTCCTAGAGAGAAGTCTCAAGTGAGGGGCTATATAGAGATTTTCGAGTATTGGGATAGGTGTAGAGGATTCACCAAGAGCGGTTTTCTTTCAAGTTTGAGCCCGTTGTAATAGTGCGTCGGCGCGGCTTCTGATGCTGGTGGCTCCATGAGGGATGGGGAAGGCGTCAAAACGGAGGCAGAGGGAGGCACTGCTTCCATGGGATGGTTTAACCAATGAAATAAATTGTCCTCCGTGTTACGAATCGGCAAGCCCTATGCAAGCCACATAGAATCCCCAGAGACAATCAGAAGATTTGTATCTCCCGATATTGAGTGGCAAGAGTGTTGCCGCGACTGGACTTGAAGTTGAAGGAGAATTTCCGTACGGTTGTGACTTCTTGTGACTCTAGTGTGACTTCCAATCATCACAGCAACCATTTGTAACCGCATTGGTTCGCCAACCTTCACTCATCCCGGAACCAGTTTTTCTCTTGTCTAGAGGTGATGGTGTTGGAATTGGGGGCGAGCTCTAACGCTCATCGCTTAGTCAGCATATCCTCTAGATAGTTTCAGTGGATGTACCAAAGTTCTCAAGCATTGGCATGGGCTCTCATCAAATGCTCTATTTTTCCTCTTGTTGTGTGAATATAAGTGGCTCTGCACTGATTCTTCAACAGATGGGCCCCCCTTAGTCCGTGTCCTTTGAGGTTAACTCAGAACTGAGTGCATCCACTATCCCTGTCCACTGGTGCTGTGTGCTACCCCTTGTGCTGGGTACGAAACCTTGCTGAGTACCGGAATTCTGTGCCGTGTACAGTATACTGTATAGACCAGGAATTCCCAGCATTTACAGTTACTGATTTGCACGCTTACGGCCACAAGTTCTGTGACGGGCACAGGGTACAATGTGTATATATTATGAGATCAAGGGGGGATTGGATGATTCCAACAATCTTCCGTATGATGCTCTATATATCCCTGACCCAGTGATATTGATTGGATCATGGAGGGTGTTCGGTCCAATCTTCCCAGTGCTAGTATGATATTACATAACTCACATTAGAACCGTGCGCTATGCGCATTTGACGAGGGACATCCAAGTTATTCTGCCATTTGTCCACAAAACCGAGTTCCCATACATTACGGAGCAGCGACAGGCAAGGCATTGCCAGCCCCCATTATCTACATCCTCACAGGCTGCCGGTGCGAGTACGAGACATATAACATAATCACACATATACTTCCCATCAAGAATTAGGATCACAAAAGGAGAATACAGAGCCTGGAAGGCCAGACCTTCGTTCTTGAGTACAAGAACGAACTGGATCCGCGCAGATGGGGACGGACGTACCGGCAATATTACACCACTTCTAGGCCTTCGATCTAGTCATCATGGCCTGGGCCTCTCCCCATATCGTCGGTCTGGGTGCGTTTACTGCAAAAATGAACGATGTCAGGATAACATGCAAGAGAAACCTCCCTGCCTGGGGAGACACCACTCATCCTATCGACGCACGCACATGTTTGAACCTTGAAACTTCGGTAGTAGTGCTTTCGCACTTCGGCCACCTTTGCGGCACAAGATGCATCGATGCCCGCTATGGCCACCAGCAGATCCTCGAATGGCACGTGCCAGTGTTCCGATCCTTCGGAACTAAATAATTCACTAAACAATTCCAATGAGAACTGAACAAGAGCCTGTTGTGGGAAGACGACTTGTACTCCGTATCGTGGCTGCCAGGATGTGCCAGACGACAGAGACCAGGGAGTGCCCCAGCATTCACCACTTCTTTCTTCGCATCGTCTCCGAGGGCACATAACCGAAAGAAGATTATGCCACATATTACAAATGAGAGGCGGGAGAACCTGAGTATATTCAATGCGAGGGTTAGATACCATAAGCAGTTTAGAGCCACCACATACGGATGATTGAACAATTGAGTTAGGTATGAGAGAATCGGCCTCTCCAATAGATGCTCGCCCTTGTTATGCTCTACAATGCTAGAGAATATACTCGTGACATTATACATGCTTTTATCGTGAAAGTTCCTGTGAACAACATCAGAGATGAGACCGTGAGGGGCGACGTGAGGAGAATGTGCTGACGTCAATGCCAGACACCGAGCCAGGGGGACCAGTACTCCGCAGGATATTAATCGGTCGTGGAACTCGGAAACACACTCCGACTTGTCCATAACATAAAGTGCAGTGAGAAGGAAGGAGCTTTGAGGCCTATTCAAACATGAAGTGCGTAGGCGCTAGTCTCCATTCCACCACAGACAGTGAAAACCCACTTGCGCATCAACCTGTCCCTTACGTACAATAACGCATCGCTCTTCAAGAAATACTCTCGAGACGTGGGATTGTGGGAGCAGAATTGGAGCAATACGACCTCAAAATTGTCCCGGATCTGGGATGTTAGATCACTGGATCGAGAGATTAAAGACGAAACAAAGATAGGGTGTATAGACATACTGGTGACGATGGAAGATCCTAACCAAGACAGAAAGGGCATCCATCCGAATAAGTTCTTGCAGCTCGGCCTGGAAGCGTAATAGAAACGAAATAAGAAGCAAAAAGCCTTTGAGATCGGACTCATTTGAACTAGAGGACCTCGAATTTTAGTTGTGCTAGAGTGGACCAGAAAGGGGACAAGACTTACTGATTCCCCCTTTCCAAATAGCTGATGCATTGGGGGATCCATGCAATAACCTGCCTTCCTACGAATTCGGTGCGCAGGCCTGGATGCCTATATACCCCTTCCAAAGTCACGCTGGAGGAATAAACGACGGTCATAGTGGTTGTATATGACTCTCTAAGGTCTGGCGTCAGAGTTTCCAGACTGTGATGCCTATGAAGGAAAATTAGGCTCAGCGATCGTTCCCCGAAGCGACATACACGAAAAAACCATCCATACAAGGGTATTGAAGAAAACTCCTCAATAAGGGGATGAAAATTGTCTCTCAGGCTTGGATCTTCCTCTATTTGTGTCGTCCACTCGGCTATCAACAGAGCAACCCGAAAGCAGATGAAGAAGAACACGGCATCCGGTTGATTTGAAAAACCCATGGGAGACTTCGACCAAGTAGCGCAGGTACTCAAAAGGGGCCCAAGAGCCTACTCGGTCAGGATGACTTATTGCCCACGTGTCATTTGGGTCGTTCGCCAGGTACTTGAGACTCACCGAAGGAAGGGTATTTCAGTGCGAACCTGGGCAGACTCATGCTCACCCTTAACCTTTGCCTGACGATAGTATTTGTTCTCCTGAAACCAATTAAGAAACCTATTTGGCCCCGAGAAAAATTTCGAGACCATGTATCGGATTGGTCCGGCCGAGCGCAGGGCTACCAACTCCGAGCAGCTTATTTGGTCGAATTCGTGTTGGAAGTAATGGAACAGGGCCAGGGATGATATGCTCGTTCTCAGTATCGAACAATTGTTCCTAAGCAGATCATAGCGCTATATTCCCGGCCATCAATTGAATAATAGAGGTGCGATACTCCGCGAACGTCGTACCTTGTTTACTTTGGAAACCCATCTGGCGACAAGGGAGATATCCCTAACGCATAAGGAGAATCGGGTGGGCTCCATCTCTGGCTTCCGCGTAAGGCACCATGTCAACTCGAAATTGCTAGGTGCCCCTAAGGGCATCGTTCTAGGCGATAGAATTTCGACTCGGTCGAAATCCGCGTGAAGCACGAGCCTCCGAATCCTCGTGTTCCAATTTCACTCTACTGGTACGATCGATCCTGAATGATATCCCATTCGCCAGAGGGTCTAAATCGCCCAGAAGAATCCTTCTGCCTTCCGTCGTTTGGAGAGAGAATATCTCTGTTTTCAGAGCCGAAGGCGGGATCTTAACCGTTGTGACCACGGTGAATTGGTGATTAAATGGCCAGTGAATCCGTTGGTAGCGTGCTATTCGTTGAACTGGGATGGTATCTAGACCTATTTGAGAGTGGTATTTCCCAAATATTAGGGTGCCAGTTGGGTTCGTGTCGACCACATACCAGTAATTGTCGAGAAATGTATGAAATCGGAAGCACTGAATGATTCCATTCTTCCAACATCGTGCCTCTTCTAGAGGGAAGGTTCGCGGAATTAATTATAAGTTCCAACTCGGGATTTTCGAGTTCGACATACATGTAGAGGTTTCACCAAAAGCAGTTTTGCTCCGACTTTGAATTCATCGTGATGGGGCGTCGGCGGTACATCTGACACTGTAGATAGTTGCATGGGGGAGGTGTCAGAAGGGAGGAAGAGGTAGGTGCTGCTTCTATGTGGAAGCTTTAACTGATCATATAAATCGGGTGAAAGAATCGGGAGATTCTTTCACCACCATTACAACGGTCCAGATTCCTCTAAATTCTCTGGACCTTGGTAATAGTAGCATCTGACAAAAGAATCTGGATTGTTTCAGCCGTTCAGGCCCTATATACACTTCCCGATATTCGGTTGCAGGAATGTTGCTGGAGGTCGACTTGGTATGAGAGAGTATGTGTGATGACTTATGTTGTATCCCGCATAGGCGTGGAACGCGCCGAGAGCAGTATACTGTGCCTAAATACAAGCGGTGACAGTAGGGTGGCACAAGCAGGAAATGGGGAACTCTACTCGGCTTCGCATAGCTGGCAACTTCCGGCGACTACTGATGTTTTGTGACTCTTCGTGACTTGTCCAGACCTCTAACAGTGACTCTTTATAAGCTTAATCGCTTCAAACTAGTAATTCTCGTATGCTCAGGTTTGGCCCGAGTGAGAACCGAGGAAAGTGCGATGCCAGAATCGGCTGATGTTTGGTTTTGCCGCAGGCGGAAGCCAGTGCACCAACCCAGGATGCAGATGAAACACGGATGAGCGGGATGACGAGAGCAGTGACGGTGCCACAAGCCCGTTCGGCTGGGAACTGCATTGATAATCCCTAATCGGGAACGGGTCCCGGCGGCCTGCTCGGTTAAGTATGGTTGAGGCACCTTGTATGTTCCCAACATGACACTCTGTCTCCGACTATCGCACTGCTCGTTGACCACATCAAGGAGTAACCTGTATCGTTTATGCTCTTGCACCTTATGGAAATCTGGAAATGTTCCCTCAGGGGGGTGGGGGCATGGCTGGGACGAGTGACGGGTGGCATTGATAATCTCTTCCATTCTCTTCCATATCATTACATAGCCACTATTATATCTGCCCAGCTCTCTATAGCGACCCTTCAAGTCTGTGGAGCCGATCCTAGGACCGTTGATAAGGACTGAAGGTGTTTGGTCCAATATTAATCTAATAACTTGCCATGACACCAGTCAAATAAGTCTTCATGACGCCTCTGGTACATTAGAACCGGGCTGTGCGCCACCAATCGAATCACGACCAGTGACAAGCAAGACATCAATATTGTCAGGCCTAGAACCTGCCTATGACGGGTCCCACTATCTACATCCTGGCAGGAAAGTAAGAGATGCATAATTACGCAATTGCCCCGTATTGCCCACCAAACATTCGCGTTACAAACGGAGAATACCAAGTCTGGAATACCTGTTCCTGGCTGTTGAGTGAACAAACTGGATGCGGGCAGATGGGACCAGACGTACCGTAATATTACAAGACCTGTAGGTCTTCGACCTAGTCATCATGGCCCGTGCCCTTCTCCATATCGCTGGCCGGGTGCTGCGACTGCCAAAAATGAACGAAGTCAGGAAAGCGTGAGAGAAACCTCCCTGCGGGAGACACCATTCATCCTATCGACGCACGCACACGTTTGAACCTGAAAGCCTCCGCCATACTGCTTTCGCGCTTTGGCTACCTTTGCGGCACAGGATGCATCGATCCCTGCTATGGCCACCAGCAGATCGCTCATACTCCAGGTGTTCCGATCCCTGGTAACTAAATAATTCCAATGAGTACTAAGCGAGAACCGCTTGTGGGAAGACGACTCGTACTTTGCATCATAACTTTCATGACATGCCAGACGACAAAGACCAGGAGTGCCCCAGCGTCCACGACCTTTCTCTTCGCATCATCTCCGAGGGCACATAACGATTTGAAGATTCCTCCGCATAGAAAAAAGGCAGTGCGAGAGAGCCTGGGAATGTTTGATGTGGGGATTAGGTGACGGTGTTAGCCTGGTTACATATTACAACACACGGATGATTTAATGATTGAGCGAGGTAAGAGAGAATCCGCCTTGGCATCAGGTGCTCTCCCTGGTTATGCTCTATCGCCCTGATGAATATTACCAGAATTGTATACATTTGTTTATCGTGAAGGTTTCTGTGAACAATAGCCAAAGTGAGACGGCGAGTCGGGATACAACTACGGAATACTAACGTCAATGCCAGATATCGAGCCAGTGGGAGCAGGACATCGCAAGATATTAGCTGATTGAGGAGGTCGACAACACTCTCTGACAGTAGAAGAAAAGCAAGCCCAGCCAGAAGGAATGAAGGTCGAGATCTATTGAAAGATGCAGTGTGTGAGAGTCATTCTCGGCTCTACGGACCATTCTGAAACCCACTTGCGCGTAAGCATGTCCTTGACGTAGACTAGGGCTTTGCTCTTCAAGAAATATCCTCGAGACACGGAATTATGAGAGCAAAATCGTAAGAATAATACCCCAGGAGTTCCAGGCTCTCGCGCGTTAAATGGCTACACCAAAGAAGAAATTAATCCTGAAACAAATAACAGTTAGTGTTCACACATACCGTTCGTAACGGAAGACTTTAAGCAAAGCGGAAAGGATATCCAACCGAATCATCTCTTCCAGCTCGGCCTGGAAGCTTATAAGCTGGGCAGCAAGACGCAAGATCCCTCGAAGATCATTGTCATTTGAACTGATGGACCTCAAAATTCAGTTGGAGCGAAATAGAGTGGAAAGTGGTCAAGAGTTACAGATTCCCCTTGTTCAAGTATTCGACATATTGGGAGATGCATGGAATAAAGTGGGTTCCAATGGATTCGGTGTACAAGCCTGAATCCGTATGGGTCCAACCGGAGGCGAAACTGTAGGCATAAATGCAAGTCATAGCGAGCGTATGCGCGTGCCTAATATCTGCCCCAAAGTCATGAGAGAGCGATGCCTATTTTAAAAAATCAGGATGGGTGACTATTCCCGACAGCCTAACATGGAAGATGGCACGGACGAGCCTATCGCAGAGAACTCGTCGATAAGGCGATGAAAATCGTCTCTCATACTTGGGTCGTTCTCAATCTGCGGCCTCCAATCACGCACCAGAACAAGGAGCCGTACGCAGATGAAATGCAGCACTTCATCTGGCTGGTTTGCAAAACCTGCTGGGGATGTCGAGGAACTGGCACAAGTGCTCAAAAGAAGTCCAAAACCTGCTCGGTCAGGATGACTTGTGATCACCTATCAGTTGAGTCCATGGCAATGGACTTTGCAACTCACGAAAGGAAGGGTATTTCGTTGCGGCTGTTGGTGGACTCTCGCTTTCCGTAAGCCTCCACGCGATGACGATTATTCTTCGCGATCCAATGAAAAGAGATCGTCGGTCCCGAAAAGAAATTCGAAATTCTCTCCCGGATCGGTCCACGCGAGGCCCGCATTGCAGCCAACTCTGCTGAACTCGATCGATCGAATTCGTATTGGAAATAATGCAACAGAATCAGATGCGATAAACTGGTACACATTATCCAACAATTGTTCCGAAGTAGATCATAGTGCTTTGGTCCCGGGGCATGTCAATTAATTGAAACACGAGTGCAATATTCTGAAAGTAGCATACCTCGTTCAACTGGGATATCCATTTGACGAAAAGAGCAATATCCCCAACACGCAGGGAGAACTGAGTGGGCTCGACACCCGACTTCCGTGTAAGACACCATATCAACTCGAAATTGCTAGCTTCAGGCCCTCCCAATGGTTTCGTTCCAGGCAATAGGATTTCGATTCGGTCGAAATTTGCCTGACTTGCGAACTCCTCGATTTCCAACTGGCTTCTACTGCCACGATCAATCCGGAAAGATATACCGTTTGCCGAGGGGTCCAGGTCATCCAGCAGAATCCTTCGCCCTCCTTTTGTTGTAAGGGAAAACATCTCCGGCTTTAAAGCAGCAGGCGGGGTCTGAACCGTTGTCACAACGGTGAATTGGTGATAAAACGGCCAACGAATCTGTCGGTAGCGTGCCATTCGTTGAACTGCGATCGTCGTTAGGTCTATTTGAAGGCAGGAACTCCTAACCATCAGCTAGTGAGGGGTACGGTGTGTCTGCATACTAGTATTGTTCGAGAAGCTTTCAAAGTTGACAACAGTAAAGATTTGAGTTTCCCAGTATCGTACCCCTTCTAAAGAGAGTCGACGTTAACATCTGCACTGACATCGCTTCGAAGGGTGTGGAAGCTTCACCGCAAGCTGTTCCGTTCCAAGTTTGGGCCTATTGGGATAGTCCATCGGCACTCCATCTGGGGGTTGGTGGTGTACCATGTGGGGAGGTGGGACCGTGTAAGCGATTAGCCAACGCTCCTTGATGCCCGACAATAATAGTCCAATTAAGTGATTCCAACTAAGCAGTCGATCCCAAAACGGGGCTAGACGTCTGCAGTGAATCCAGTGATTGTACCTGAGGACATCGAAATACAGAACTAGAGCGAGCAGAAGTTCGGGACGACCTGTGCAACATGCTATCATAATACTCCGCTTATTTGACGGTATCCACATGCCGCCGCCGCCGCATCAGCAAAATCAACCGCGCTTCGGAGGCTCCGAAGTCTTCGAAGTCCGGCTCCTGGCCCTTCGAGCAGTGATGCCGAAGGCCTCAGTCGCACCGCCATTCACATCAGGAAACTTGACCAGAAGTTTGGCAGGTTTTTGGTGGTTTTTTGAGGTCCAGAGCATCCAGAGCTCAAAAACCAGCTAAAACCAACCAAATCTCTTGGTTGAGTTTGCAGATGCAGGAATCCGATGTTGAAGAAGTTACAAGTGCCAGGATAGAAAGTAGCGGCGCTGGCGTGGGAGCATATGCAAGTGGTCCAAGTCCGCGGAGATGATATCGGCAGTGCTACATTAGTATATCCGCCTGTTCAAGTCGATTTCTCTGCCGTCGGTTCAAACAGCTCACGATTACGTGGGGGTACAGTACTTGTGCTGGTTGAAATGTGAGGCTAGTGCTGCTTTTTGGACAGATATTACGGGAGGATTGACCATGCTATGACCGGAGCTCACCGCCACTCAATATTACATAACAGGACATCCCAATAAGCTAGAGTATTTTTTCTTTCAAACACCCAACGTCCCCTTTATATGATTGTATCTGGGCTTGTGCAGCACATCATGGATATTTGCCTCTCCCACTCTCCCAGAGCCCAAGGAGCTCACCCTTCGTGTAAGCTTGCTTCGAATTCGAAATTATCTGGCTCAGCTGTTCGTATTCCGAGTATGGGGTCCCCCGATAGTAACTATGTCAGGCACAAAATCCTCAGAGCCCTCCGTCCAAACACCAGGTGCGGAATTTAAAGTCTGCGAAGGAGACATTGAATTTTCACGAAGCTAGACAAAAACTGGTTTAAGCCTTGGCGTGCAGGATGGGCACCTGTGCGAAAGCTACCCATAGCACATACCAGCTGAGTCTGTTTCTTGTCGTGAAGTCCCTTTGTTGACGGTATCAAACACCTGTATAGAGGTTAGTTGAGAACCTGGCCATCCAACCCAATCTAGCATCAATCGCCACCACAAGAGTCAGACAGACTCCGGACACTCGATGCATGTTTCTTAGATTTGAACTGGGTATGCCCATTCTACTTTACACGACGTATAGCACTCCTGCCTCTGGTCACGAATGAGTTCACACGCATCACGGGTTACTTACAGCAAGGCATTGACCGACTCCTATCTGTGTTCTGGCAAGTGGCAAGAGGCATGATTCCGCGCGTATTTCTCATCAAAAAATTATCGATTGCGAAGGGGAATAACAGGCTCCAGAAGCCCTGTTCCCTCCCTCCCTTGCGCAGAAATAAACCGGATCCGCACAGATAAGACAGCTGTGCCGTTCTAGAGTCGCATATATCCTATTTAGTCATGATGGCTCGCACCCTTCCCCTAATCGTCGGCTTCGGGGCGTCCACTGTCACGAAGGAACAACGTCAGGTACGTGTGACAGACACTGGCCAGAGGGAATTCATGCTATCGATGCACGCACATGTTTGAACTTGGAAACCTCGGTAGTAGCGCTTTCGCGCTTTGGCTACCTTTGCGGCACAAGATGCATCGATCCCCGCTATGGCCACCAGCAGATCCTCATACTGTGCATGTTCTGATCCCTGGCCACTAAACAATGCCAATGGGTGTCGAGGAAGAACCTGGGCGGGAAGACAGCACGTACTTCGTATCGTGGCTGTCAGGATGTGCCAGACGGCAAAGACCAGGGAGGGCTCCGGCATTCACGACCTCCCTTTTCGCATCATCTCCGAGGGCGCATAAGGACCTGAAGATTATGCCACATACACCGAAGGAGATACGGGAGAACCTGAGTATATTCGATGGGAAGATTAGACGGCAATGTTAGGAACGTTACCGCCACAACATAGTGAACATACGGATGGTTGAATGATTGAGCCAGGTAGGAGAGAATCGGCCTCTTCAATAGGTGCTCCGTTTTGTTATTCTCTATCATGCTATAAAATATCTCTAGAACACCATACATAGTTTTATCGTGAAAGTTCCTGTGAACAATAGTAAAGGTGAGACCGCGAGATGATGCGAAGAAATTGTGCCGACGTCAATGCCAAACACCGAGCGAGGGGGACCAGGACTTCGCAGGATATCAATCGGTTGTGGAGCTCGGCAACACTCTCAGACCTTTTTACGAAAGAAAGTGCAGTGAGAAGGAAGGGGCTTTGAGGCCTATTCAAACATAAGTGCGTAGGTGCTAGTCTCCGTTCCATCACAGACAGTGAAACCCACTTGCCCATTAGCACGTCCCTCACGTACGGTAACGCATCGCTCTTCAAGAAATATTGTCGGGATGTGGAATTGTAGGAGCAGAATTGCAGCAATATCGCCTCAAAATCGCTCCGGTTCTTGAGGGTTATATGACTAGACTGAAAAGTTAAAGATTGAACGAAGATGGGGGGGGGGGTATAGACATACTGTTGACGACGGAAGATCCTCACCAAGACAGAAAGGGTATCCACCCGAATAAGTTCTTGCAGCTCGTCCTGGAAGGGTAACAGAGACGTGGTAAGAAGCAAAAAGGCCTTAAGATCAGCGTCGTTTAGACTGGAGGATTTCGAATCTTAGCTGTACTAAAGTGGACCAAAAGGGGGACAACACTTACTGATTCTCCTTTTCCAAATATTCGATGTATTGGGGGATGCATAAAATAACCTGCGCTCCTACCAATTCAGTGCGCAAGCTCGGATTCCTGTGTGTCCCATCGACAGTCACACTGGAGGAATAAACGGCGGCCAAAGTGATCGTATATGCCTCTCTAATATCTGGCCTCAGAGTTTCCAGACGGCGGGTTCTACAAAGGAAGATTAGGCTCGGTGATCGTCCCCCGAAAATACGAAAAACGACACATACGAGGGTATCGAAGAAAACTCATCGATGAACCGATGAAAGTTGTCTTTCAGGCTTGGATCTTCCTCTATTTGGGTCTTCCAATCGGATATCAAAAGAAGGAACCGCAAACAGATGAAAAACAACACGCCGTCTGGTTGATTTGCGAAACCCGCCGGAGAGCTCGAGGAAGTGGCACAGGTACTTAAAAGGAGCCCAAAGCCTGCTCGGTCAGGATGACTTATTGTCCACGTGTCATTGGCGTCCTACGTCATGAACTTGTGACTCACCGAAGGAAGGGTATTTCAGTGCGAGCCCGGGCGGACTCATGCTGACCTTTAGTCTCCGCCTGACGATGATAGTTGCTCTCGTCCATCCAATTAATAAACCTATTTGGCCCCGAGAAAAATTTCGAAACCATACGTCGGATTGGTCCCGCTGAGCGCGAGGCCGCCAACTCCGCGCGGCTCGCTTGGTCGAATTCGTGTTGGAAGTAATGGAACAGAGTCAGGGCTGATATGCTGGTACTCAGTATCCAACAATTGTTCCTAAGCAGATCATAGCGCTTTATTCCCAAGGCTATCAATTAGATAATAGAGGTGCAATATTCCGCGAACACCGTACCTTATTTAGCTTGGAGACCCATCTGGCGAAAAGGGAAATATCCCCAACACATAGAGACAATCGAGTGGGCTCTATCCCTGGCTTCCGTGTAAGGCACCATGTCAACTCGAAATCACTGGCTTCAGGGCCTCCTAAGGGCTTCGTTCCAGGCAGTAGAATTTCGATTCGGTCAAAATTTGCCAAAATCACGACTTCGGTAGTATTCTCGTCTTCCAACTTCATTTTACTGGTACGATCGATCCTAAATGATATCCCGTTCGCCTCAGGGTCTAAATCGTCCAGCAGAACATTCCGCCCCTCCGTTGTTTGCAGAGAAAACATCGCCGGCCTTAAAGCAGAAGGCGGGGTCTTAACCGTTGTGACAACGGTGAATTGGTGATAAAATGGCCAATGAATCTGTCGGTAGCGCGCCATTCGTTGAACTGGAATCTTATCTAAGCCTATTTGGAAGTGGGATTTCGCAAACATTAGGGAGCCAGTTGGGTTGACTACATACCAGTAAGTGTCGAAAAATTTATGAAATCGCGAACACTGAATGATTCAAGTCTTGCAACATCGTTCCCTTGCTAGAGAGAAGGTTTGAGATTTTCGAGTATTGACATACATGTGGAGGATTCACCAATATTGGTGTTCTTCCAAGTTGGGGCCTGCTGAGATTGTGTGTTGACGGTGTATCTGACAGAATAGGCTGTTGCATGGAGGTGGTATCAGGAGGGGGACAGAGGAAAGCAGAGGTAAGCAGGCGTTCGTTCACTGAATGGTTATAAGCGATTACATAAATTGGAAATCCACTAAATGGGGGCCATGCATATTCCAGTGCAGTGATCGAGCAGACCACGAATAAGCATGTCTGATCGGTTCTGAGTTAGTATAGTGCACTACCACTCCCAGTCGCACCGATGGCAGCTTGGTGTACACCACCCACTCAACTTCCTCTCAATCTTACTGTTGGTGGGAGCCGATCAATTTCTTTGGCACTCCAAAATGTACGCGTTGAACACATCAGGATCATCAGGTCATCCGCATTACCGATCGTCACTGTTCGGACTTTGCCGGTGCATTCCCGACTTGCAGCGGCTTGGTTGTGTTCATTGCAAGTGGGAATCGCGTCCTTTCTTCCCTTCTGGGTGTCGCATTCGAGACGGAGAACCTCCTACAAATGGGGCCTAAATTTTAGCAACCCGCAACGCAATCGGCAAGACTGGATTGAGGTGAAGGGGGGCGCCTTACCATCGTCCGTACTCCAGGTGAATGCTGAATACCACTGCAACTCCTGTGCCCTCATTATTCCATGATTAAAAGAGTCCCAGGCTACCCAACACTCATGTACACGTACACTGGTTTCATAACATTAACGGCAATTTCCCAAGACAGGCATTCTGTGGGCATCCCATCTGCATGTTTACCCTACAATGGACAGATTGCTCCCTTCGTCACCAAATTCTGTTCCGGAAATGGTGCCCCCGGCTGTGCTCCCGCGGCCCTCGTCCTCTTCGGCCTTGATCTGCAGTCGATCGACGTCTTCCTCTTTGATGGATTGCTTCTCATCGGACTCTCGCTCGGCCGGAAGAGGAGAAAGGCTGAGACGGGAAACGACGACCAGGTACACGGTGAACGTCGCCATCGTAGAGATAATGAAGAATGATGTACTCGATACTGCGAAGAGTATGAGGGAGTGGTTTGCGAAGAATCCCCTGAAACGATAGTTCAAAAACCGAGCACCCAAAAGCGGTGGAGGGTGTGAATATTCTACTAACCGTACGCCCTTCAGGCGTGGCAGCCCTTTAAGGTATGATTCCGCAATTACGACTTCCCTTCCTTCTCCGTTCCCGACACTTCTCCATCCATCCAACCTGCCCACTTCCAAGCGCGCGTTCAGGGGGGACGATGATGGAGTGAATTCCTTGAGAAGAGGTATTGAGATCGAATGTGTGTGGACTACTCCGGCAGTCGCTAATAGGAACGAATATGGTGGGGAGGGGGAGATAAGGGGAGGGGGGAAAACCAGCGATGGCCGAGTGACACTAACAAGGGTTTTGTTAGAGGGCGTTCGAATCCTTAAATTCGTCATAAAGTTTCCTGTAATATATAGCCGTGCATCACTTGGAAATTAGCACTAGTGGGTAGGGAGAAATTAAAGAACTGCACCAAGCTCTGTATTTTTCGCGAAAACAGGGAGAATTAGCTCCAGAGATATATCGAACGGTATTTGAGAGAATTCGGGAAGTTGGAATTCAGCGTATGGGGGTTGGCCCTCCCCATACTGAAGGTGAACTACTTCTCTCCACTCAGTCGATATCCAGCTCCTGATAATAAGACCAACGCCAATACTCGTCCCGGCGAGAAATGGGATCAAGGAAGCCAGAAGAAAGATATGAAATGTCAGAGGTGCAACCACGCGAAGCACGTTGGTGAAGGAATTAAGCACGACCGTGAATGGCAGCGCCAGGATTCTCAGTACTCGAAGCCTTAGAGCTCTCAGGAGAACAGGAAACGGTGGTAGCTCTTGCTCTGTTTGCGAGTCCATGGTCGTGAGAGGAACGTAGCGTTCAACTCGAGGTGTCAAGGTCCCTCGGAGTTCCGCATCCGGTTTGAGTTAGAGAACTCAACGCCAACATCGCCTACTGTAGTGCCCAGAGGCCAGACCTCAAAACCAAATCAAATGACATTCAAGAGAGTGCGAGGCATCTCAAAAATGGCTTGTCCGTGGTGCTAGAAATCCAGCGTCTCAACTAGTCAGGTCCAGACATATTGAGCTGCTTTCAAAGTTAAGAATTGAATCGAGATGTGTATTCACATTAGTACAGGGACTTGAGAGGAAATAAATCTCGTCCCGTTGACCTGTTCTAATTCTCAGGCCCCGAGTCGCAACTCTAGGTCAAGGTTAATTTAGTATCACACTACCACGAAGGACTGGACACGATCAAGAAAATTTCACTGGAACTCCAACCCCATGATCCAGAGCTGGTGGGGATCACCGGGAACTATGTCTCCTGGAGATTGTCTTGGAAAGGGCGACCTAGAAGGAACCTCGCATTTGCATCCGTCGATACCGCGATTGAGCGAATGCTGGCATCTCCTGCTCTTGATCGCCTCGCACCGGCATACATTCCCCAGTGGCAGCGGTGAGTACCGCGTAGATATCGTGGTCTGATGGGCTTTAATCTGGGCCCTTGCGTAGACCACCCCCCAGTGCACAGGAGCAAGTGGTGCCATTACATGTAGCTCCCCAAATTTCCTTCAAATTCTACGCTTCCACACTATATCCTGGCCCTCTTCTCGATTACCTGGAGAGTAGAGATGTCGATAATAGAAAAGCTTGCGAACAAGCCTGGCTCGCCGCGCATGACAACAGTCCTCAGCCCCAACAGTTACCCCTTCATGCAATTCCTCTTGCAACCCCATCATCGTATAGCACGCGTTGGGTTGGTGCTATACACTGTAATTTCGGTTTAGTCTGACAATCTGCCTGGAATAGCTTCTTCTGCTAGCAGAGGAATACCATGCGCGCTTACTGGCGCTTCAGCTATGTAATATGTATCAAGTCCCGCTTGCTCCCCCCCCCGCAATTCCTTCTACAAATGCAGAAAGACATGCCCTGTTCTCGCTCTCTGCTCCCCATATTCGCGAAAATTATCCTCCTGTCTCATTAAACGATACTGTCTGGCTGAGGCAATTAAGGCCTTGGGACAGAACGCTCCAGGGTTGTGTCATTGAGGCCCGCGTGCACTCTCTGCAGCGGGTAGTAGGAGAAGTCGTTCTTCGATGCGACTCTTTGCCTCATATGTGGGAGAGTGGGTTGTTTAACTTACAATGGGTATATTTGACGTCTTTGAATCGCTCTCTTCCTTAATGTTTCACTCGTTTCAGGTGCCTCAAGAACGTCAATTCACTGTGGCTCGCCTCGCTTTGGAATTTTTACATGGAGAAATCTCGAATCCAGATACAGGTCACACTTCGGCTGCCAAGCGATGGCTTTTCCCTGAACCTAGTGATTGGGATGTTCAAAGTGCTTCTCATCCTGGATTTCCTCCCAAAATGAAATGGGTAGACCCCGAGCTGAATAGCCAACAAAAAGTGGGTTTCATTGTGACCTTCGCTTTGGTTTATCATTGTCCAACCGATTAGCAGTTAGCCGTAGAATCGATTGTATTTGGGCGGCACACCGTTCCCTACCTGATCTCAGGTCCTCCTGGTTCGTGGACACATCAACTTTTACGGCCTTTCCCCCTTTGATTTGGTTCGTCGATAGGAACCGGAAAAACCAAGACAATCGTCGAAGCTGTCTTTCAAATCCTCCAGCACCATCCCCGTACCCATATTTTAGTCTGTGGGGCTTCTAATTCCTCCGCAGATACCCTTACTGCCCGTCTTTCCCATTATTTGGCGCCCGATATATTGTTTCGTCTGAATGATCCTAGTCGGTGAGTTTCCTCTGTTCGATTAGCCTCAGTTACTAGCGTTACCGTCCATGGACCACCTTCTGCATAGATCCATGGACGAAGTTCGCATTAATCTTCAGCGATGGTGCTGGAGCGAGAATGGGGCGTGGGCATTACCTTCGATCAAGTATGTCATCTGTATTTTATGCCTTGCACATCCATCTTCGAGAGTCCGCTTAACCCTCCTTATCATTCAGGATCCTTCTTTCCAAGCGTGTCATTGTCACTTCCTGTACTGATTCTTCCCTCTTGTCTTTCGCGCGATGCACAAATTCTTCCCTGGGAATTCTTGAAGATCATTTCCAGTCGCACCTTTATGCTCCCGATTCGTTACCGTTCCCATCCAATCACCATTTCGGGTTCCTCCTGGTCGATGAAGCCGCCCAAGCATCCGAGGCTGAAATATGCATTCCCCTGACTGTCGTCTCTCCACATCCGTCATCAATCAAGCCCTCCGTCCCTACTCCTCATATTACCATTTGCGGCGATTCAAGACAGCTAGGCCCTCGTATTGAGAGCGAACATTGCCGGAGCCACGACATGGACGTTAGTCTTCTTGAACGCCTGTTTGGACGAGACCTGTATCGAGAAAATCCGTACGCGAGGCGGAATATTCACAGGGAAACATCTCATTCCCCGCCACAAACAATCGCCACACCGTTCTGCAATTTGACAATTAATTATCGGTCGCATCCTACCATCCTAATGATTCCCTCCACCCTTGTACGTGTGATAGTTTCTTTCAGTAATGACTAGCACTATATCAACACTTGATGCTTTCCATCCAACCTTATCTGTGCTCATTTTTCTAGTTTTACGACGATACGCTGGTGGCGGGCGCTCCATCGTCTACGATATCGACCTCTCTAGTGAAGTGGCCCGCCTTGATCACAGAAGACTTTCCCTTCCTTTTCGTGGGTAGTTCTTCCCCGGAAGAATGGACCGACGAGCGCTTGTCATATTACAACACTGGGGAGATAAACGAAGTAAAGAACATCGTGACCGGTCTTCTAGGCGTTGTCGGGCCCGAGCCGAAGTATCTATTCCCAACCACGGCATATATTGATCCGAAGACATCCCTCAAAGCACCCGAGATTAGTATTATCAGTCCCTTTAGGGAGCAAGTCTGGCGAATTCGTGTGGCGTTGCGAACTATGGGGCTCGGCGCCGTGGATGTCGGGGATGTGGAGAGCTTGCAGGGTGGGGAGAAGTCTGTATCTCGCCTTTTCTTCAATGAATTACTTTTTGACCTCCGGGTTCGTGATTTTTGGGTTTTTTTTTTTTTGGCAGCCGGGTGGTGATCATTTCGACGGTTCGTTCTTCGAAACGATTTCTACCGGAAGACCAGCGGTTGAATAAGGGCATCATATTCGAGGCGAAGAGGTTTAACGTGGCCCTCACTCGGGCGAAAGAGCTGCTTGTCATAGTGGGGAATGGAGGTATTCTTAAGGCATGCCGGTTTCCTTTGTTTATCCTACCACTTTCCATACCTTCTCTTCCTTTCAATTCAAGCAGCCCTATCTACTTTGCTAATGTGTTACGTGCTCGTGCTCGGAATTTCAGGAGGACCCATGGTGGAAACAATTACTCACGTTCGCAATGCGGAATAACGCGTATCGCGGTCCGCCGATTCCGTCCATCGATTCGTCCTCGGCTGAAGCATTTTCGCGCCTCGAGGAAGACTGGTCTACTAGGAGGCGCGCTGGTGGTCCTGCTGTGAGACTGGTTGAGAATGGGGTGCAAGTAAATGGGAATGGGAATGGGAGCCATGTGGATGGCGATGCTGGCGTTGTGGAAGAGCCAGGGGCGGAGGCTGATACGGGCTATATCGTTGCGGGGAGTGTGGTTAGGGAAACGCTGCGAGAAGATACATTTTAATACACGGCAATAGGCTCCCCACAGCCTTCGGGTATTTATTTTGGAATTTATGTCCCGCATGTTGGGCTTCTCTATATAATGAGATGGTTACAGAGAACAGAGAACGGAGAACGGAGAAGAGGAATGGATTGAGTGTTGGGGTTGGCAGTTACAGGGACAACACATCAGGGACGCAAAAAAGAAAAGAGAAAAAATGATACCGGAAGGGGTTCAAAAGACGACGTAGGCACTTGCATAGCTAACACTCGAATCGCGGACGTCGACGCACGGGCTGCTTTGTGCATATCTCACCCAGCGTAGGGTGACTTTCTTTCCCCCTTGGTCTGCGTCGAGCCCGCGCTCGATGGCCGTCAGAGCGCCCAATAGTACGCCGATTGGATGGCGTCCGCAGATAGTGTTTTTAGTGCGCGCGAGATAGGCTGCAAAGGCTGCGTGGGCATCTCCTGCAGGGATGGAATCGAGACTGGTGGAGGCGGAACTAGGATCGAGAGCGAGAATGTCCATTGCTTCATGGTCAAGGTCCGTGATGGATTGGTGGATTGGGCGCTGGATGAGAGACGTTGTGTTGCTATTGCGGGTAAGACGCGTGGGATTAGAGCATGGGAGAGGTGTGGGATAATAGAAAGTATACGAAAATCGACTACCCCTTTTGCCCATACAATTAGAAAGATGAGAAGAATGGAAATATGGATACAGAGGGAAGACAGACCAGTGACAAAAGTCTGATGAGATGACGAACAACGTATCAGGTGAAGCAAGATATGGAGCCAGTATTTCGCCAAAGCGGCGCTCTTGCTGGAGTTTCAGAGAGCCCACCAGAATGGGAACGATCTTGATATCCACCCTATCGAATGGATACCGTTAGGACTTGGGGGACGTCCAACAGAGACTTTTGTGTGACGGAAAAACGCACCCATCGAAGATTTTACGTACATATGGCAAGTGTAGCTCGATGCTGTGCTCATCTTGATCGGTCGACAAGCTCATTAAATCAAAGTTACCCGTTTTTTGGAGCTCAGAATTCGCTTGAATTCGGCCAGGGATTTCAGCGTGGTCTATGTGGCCGTGGAAAGAAATGGGGACCCACTGTCTTCATCGATGGGAAGATCGCCAAGCGGAGTACTGTATTTGGAGCAGGATGTAATAGCACAGCCCTCGAGATAGACATGGTGCGATGGGCCCAAAATAAAAACCCGTTTTCTTGAGTAGGGCCGAGAGTTAGTAGAGGAATGCAAGGACCATGTTTCTGATACCACAGACGACTAACATTCCGGTTGTATCGATGCTCTTATATGCCCAGGCAGCTGTTGGGCCAGAGTAGGAATAGCCAGCATGACTGACAGATCGGGAAACAGGGGGTTAGAACCGAACTTGGCAAGCATTAGAGGTTCGTACGGTGCAATGATGGCTTTGCATCCTTTAAACGGAGGACCATCGGGGGCACCTGGCACTTCCGCAAGCCATGCGTCAAGTTCGCCATTTAGAATAGGCTCTAGCGACAAATATGATTCGAGATGGATGTGCATGGCCGGAAGGGTGCTCACCATCTTCTGTATACCATGACCCTGCATGAGTAGCAAATCTATAGGGACATCCATAAGCCAGAGACTGACAATGGACCAGGAGTGCTCACCTGGCCGCCATACCTGATTGTAGATCCGTGATCACACGTGATTACATAATCTTTGTAAGCGCTTGACGTGGACGGACGAATGAGTGAAAATCGAGAAATGGCTAAGACAAAACACGGTGCACTATACAAGGTAATCGAAGGGAAAAACCTCAGTATCGTCCTGTTCCTGTGCAATTGACCTCAGGAAGGCGCCGGCGCTGTTGCGCATTCGAAAGCTCTGACAGAGTCTACTATCTCATTTACACCCCTAGTCCCCTTATTCTGCTCCAATGTTGTCTTGTGAATACTTCACTCTGCTGATCCTCTCATCTGTGCCTAGCGCCATAAGATTCAAGCAAATTCCCCTGTGGCCCACCCTCTGGTATGGCATCCATTTCAACAGCACCCAATTCCCAGTCCTCACCATGATTGGGTGGTTTATCCTTGCCCAACCCAGACCACCACTATCAAGCACTGAATGATCCATGACTGCAGTAAGAACCCCAAAAATGACAGGAATCCCTGAATCCAGCTGTACTTTCATCAAGCCATGCGAGACTGCATCGCAAATGTACTCAAAGTGCACACCAATGGCAATGGCGACATCGAATGGTTGGCTGGGTACCGCCCTTGTACTTGCTTGGATTTGGGACGTAGCGATAACTCTGACCGTCTGACTTGACTTGGCACATGCGAAGGGGAGCTCGAAATTATCGGGAACGCTTTGCAGAACGATATTGTGCTGTTTCACACCACGTTCTTTGAGTTTGCGAATTGCGCCGTCCAGGAGAGCTTCTATAATCTGTTTGTTCCACCTTGCATGAATAATTGTGATGTGAAATTAGACCCATCATATTGAGTAGCACAGGGCACAAGCCTTTGATGGTGTTCATCACGATTCCGGCGGTAATCCTCAAATGGCAGAACGGTTTCTGCCGGCGGAGGCTTTTCTCACATTTGGCTAGATATTCCTCGTGACCGCCAGCATATAAAAGGCGTGGATGGTGTGGTAAAAGCTATGTAGAAACTGGGCGTTGCAGTCCCCGCCACATCCTCTGAATGCCTGGATTTGGTATCGATAGCCAGTAACTGAAAAACATCGTAAGCAATTTGTTATATGCTCAATGGTTCATGTGTAGCGAATCTTGATCATCCATTCAGAGGACCTAGAGAAATCACAAGTTACAATGGATTAGACCTGACAAAACTGTCGTAAGGAATGATTCCGCGTTGGGCTGCAGCCTGCAATTAGATCCCACCTTTCATAATCCAACCCCGTGGGATAGCATCCCGAGCCACTGGGTGATTATCTTACTCTTATCCCAAAAATTTACCCTCACAGCTTCGGCGTCTATCCATTCCCTGCCTACGTCATCTCTCCTTTCACTTCACGATCACCCCATCTTTGTCTCTAAGAGCCTAAACAGCCTTGGAAAGAGTGACATCATGGACTGCCAGCACAGTATCTTTCAGCCGAAACGCTCGCGATTCTTAATGGGAGCCAGTCTATTAGGATACCTCGCCCAGAGAATCTACCATGCTTTTCTAGCTAGGTTTCTCGCTCGATAGGGAAGGCAGAGAAACGGATCACTCGTGATCTGTTTGCACGAGAGCGGTACGCCACCACCATATTAGCCCTTCGCTCAATTCCGGTGTGCATACCGTCATTTTCTCTGCACGGTTGGCCGACATTCGTTATGATCCAATCCCCCCAACTGGTACCACATAGGCTCGCGTACGGAAATTCAAGTTACTCCCTTTCTCAGGGCGCGTCTCCTAGAATTTGTCATGCAGTCGGAATCCGATTGCTCCCCCCCCCTATCTTATGTGTTGCGGGTAGAGGGCACAGTGACGAAGGAGAAGATACAGGAGTGTTATACAATACTAAAGCTTTGTGGTGTTGTGGATTCTTTGAGTATTGAACAGCATGATGGTCGACCTACGCGTACGTGTCAGTGCTCTACTCGATACTATATACGTAGGTTCCGATACTCAGTTACCTCGCAACGTCTCCGAGTTTATCCACAGCTCTGACTCGAGTCGATCATTTCTGGCTGTGGTTTTAAATATCATGCATTGGGAATCGCAGATGCGTACACATCATCCCAAAAGGTGATGGACGGGAGGAGCGACACGAGTATAACAGATGAGTCGGAGACAAGCGCGACCCCTGTGAGGCTATGCCGACGCCCGCATCGTTAATTCGCCAATCTACATTTTGGGTCTCGCAGCCAGGTTTCACCGGTGATCTTTTGCTCCTTCCTCGCCGGCACCACCGGTACTCAGACATCTTTTAGTTCATCTTCTTCCATTTTCATGTGTTCTTCTACCTTCTGTGAATACTATAAAAGTCTGGCCTGGGAGTGGGTATAGAATGTGTATAATATGTGTAGAATCTTTTGGCTCAATTTCTTAAATTTCATAGCCACCACTGGCCCATCATGGATTTGAGGGTGCATCATGGCCTCAATCACAGAAGCACTCTCTCTTCTCTTCAGCCAGGGCAAGCTCCTGGCTCACATTGGACTGTAGGATTAAATCTACGTGTATTTTGGCACCCCATCGTGTATGCATTCGTTCCATTATGAATTAGCTGCTTGATAAGATCTCTTCCCTTTCCGACATGCACCAGAATCTGCAATTCCGAATCATCGTGGCCATGCGTATGGTATCAGTTCTATCAGGAAGCCAGCGGCACAGTGAGCCTTGAGCGCAATCTCATAAAAGGATGCCTGCCCTACGCCTTCACTCTCGCCTGGTCGCATCCAGGCTTAGTTGCTCGTCGAGGTGGTCCGTAGCGTCCTCCGTCGTACGGATGCAATCGCAGTGTTCTGCCTGTTCCGGTGTACGTCCAAGGTGTGGTGGCCCTCGAGTTCACACTGTCCATTATTTCGTATATCCCAGTTCCCCGTTTCCCGCAGGCGAACAGGGATAGACAGCAGGGTGTGCGATAACGATAGTGGATGATAACTACGTGAGCCAGCCAGTCCACCCCAATGAACGAAAGATTTGCGGTATACTCCCTATGGGGCTAGGCATTTGCCACGCTTCCTTTCGTGCCCGCTGCGCGTCTTCATAGGCGTCCAGATACGAAGAGTACCGTGAAAGTTGGGAAAGCAGTGTTCCGAAAAGGTAGCAGGACGCACTGATGCAAGGAGTCTGGGTAATCGTGTTGCCCCCCGGATTGTCTTAAAGGCTTCGGGCATACGCCAAGTTTGGGAAGAATTTTCGAAGGGGTTACATTGCAGAGTACTAGGTCGAAATAAAAAGCGTCTATCGACTGCCAACGCACGGTAATTGCCCATAATATCCTCGATGATCCTGAGCCGAGCCCTTTCTTAAGGGGACCAAGTCGCAGAAGAGAAGCAAAGGTTGTTGAGCTAGAGGCCAGGCATGCGAGAAACAAGCCCAGCCGATCGGCTTTCGAGCAAGTAGCAGATCGCTTGTCCGGGCAAGCGAGCCTGAATCCTATGACGAGGTGACAGTTACACCTTCCTGAATGCTCAGAGACCTTGAGCCCTTCCTCACAATGTGGATACGTTGGAAAAGAGTGTCAGGAGAGCTAGTAGGGGATAAAGCAAGCCTTGGGCGGAATACACCCAGTCAATAAATTGCTAAGAGGCACGTAAAAGTTCTCGCATCTCCTGGAGTCGCCTCTAACACGTTCTCAAAGCAGCCAAGGTGTAAAAGACAGTTCAAAGACGATTACTGTACTGCGGGAGAGTCGTGGTCCGGCATTCCCCGCAAAACGAACAGAAAATGGACATTGAAGAACTTCGTCAAAGACCCAACATAGTCATCACCGGCACCCCAGGGACAGGGAAGTCAACCCACGCTCAGGCGCTGGTAGATGCCTGTCCGGTTCCTCTCCAACATATCAACGTCGTCGAGCTGGTCAAGCAAAAAGAACTACACGATGGATACGATCAAGAATGGCAGAGCTATATCGTGGACGAGGACAAGGCGTGCACCACCACGTCTTTTAAAATTCTGGGGACTATTAATAACGTTGTGAATTGGGAAAAAACCCCTAGGTGATCGATGAATTGGAACCTCTTGCCGTACAAGGCGGTTTAATCCTCGACTGGCACACTTGTGATGCGTTTCCGGAACGATGGATCGACCTTGTCGTGGTATTACAATGCGATCACAGTCGCTTATGGGAGCGATTAGAAAAACGGTATGTCTTCAATTCCTCGGTTTGGTATCATGAATTAATTTTGGACGGGTGTCTGCAGAAACTATACACTCAAAAAGATCCAAGAAAACAATGAGTGCGAGATCATGGGGACTGTTCTGGAGGAAGCTCGCGAGGCGTATGCGGAGGAAATCGTTGTCGTCCTCCGTAGTGAGGAAATTGGTGATCTAGAGAGCAATGTCGCTCGCATAGTACAATGGGTGGAATCATGGAGAGCAGATCGAGGTTTCTCATAAACGACCTCTCCGTAGGGGTGCATTTAGATTGGGGTAGTTGGGTTAAATTGGGCTAGTGTACGGATAAAAAGTAGGAAACGAAGAACGATCATCGTGAGGCCGTTCCATCGTCGCTGCTGATCTCACTGCCGCTGTCACTGCCACCGTCCTCGCCTTCGAGCTCATCCGGAGGAACACTCAACTCTCGCGCTTCCACATCAAAACCTACACTTTCCAAGCCTTGCTTGATGTCATCCGCCTTGGTCGGTGAACTGACAACGACTGCCACAGAGGACGATGAGTCGAACAGAGGCAAAACATATTTCCTGATGGCGTCCTTGATTTGATCGCTGGTCACGCCCTGTGATCGATACGTAGAGTGGTCAACGAATCCACCGTCTGAGACGCAGTGCATGATATAAACCCACCTGATACTGTTCCAAAAGCTGTCTCCCGAAATCTTGAGGCACATTCTTGAGAACTTGATTGCTAAATGATGTCGTGGCCGCTCGTCCAGGCGAACTCAATGACCGCGCGACCCCATATACTAGGCTACTCTTGGCTGCCTCTACGGTGGTCTCCTCTAAGTGCAACCTGAATCGCGGGATGAGAAGACTAGGCATAAGCATAACTTTGACCTACACACCGTCCCATCCGCTATCCCTCTAACAACCTTGGCCGCTTCATGATATGCCAAGTAACTGTCAGGGCACTGAAAAGACAACCGCGTTGATCAGAATTAGCCTCCGGAGATACAAGCCCCATTCCTCACTCTGTAGAGCTGCAGTGACAAGAGTCCAGATTCAAAATCGAGCGCCAGGGTTGCACCATAAGCAAGACCCGCGCCCCGGATGAATTTCTGCAGGTATACGAGAATCCCTACGTCAGCACAACAAATAGAGGTCCGTAATGCTCCACAACCCACCCAAAGGAAGCTCTCGGCACCATCAAGAACTTCACAAGCAAGATGAAGGGCCGCAGCGTCTGGATGGTCGAAACCAGAGATAGACCTAGTCGTATGGTGTGCGAAAACTGCTCTCGATGGTGGGTAATGAAACCACAATTCCCTGTATGACACGTCAGATATTGTAGGAAATAGGATAATAGCGCCGACCTTCTTGCGAGGGTTCTTCCCCAGGGCACTGAGAGACCTCGATGCCCATGGAACCGGCACCACTTTGGCACTCTAAAGGAGTATTTTCAGGGTAGATAAGATCGGGCAGGCGGTTGGCATAAAGCAAGTTAACTTACAGGTATTGTCTTGAAAGGCGTAAGCCAAGCGGTTTTAGGTTCAGGAAGACTCAGCACATTCCCAGTAACAGAGAATCGTAATACGGAAGGGTCCGTGACTGCAAAAGAATCCAATTAGAAACGGGATATAATGTCCAGAGTGCGGGAATCGGTTCACCATACGACCGAAGTTGTTCTAAATCCTTAACAACCTTTTGAGGGTTGTCTTTAATCAGTTGAGCGAGCTTGGGCACGAATTCCAATTGAGTCATGAGTGCGCTAGCTTGCAAAGAAGATGTTTCGTCGAAGAGAAGTTGACTGAGACCGAGGAGACCACGGTGTTTCCATCGCGCTTCGCTTCCGGCAGGCTCTGCTGGATCTTGGCAATCGTGACGGCCAATCTAAGAAGTAATGCCATCTCCTCACTACGTGTGCGAGAGAGTGATAAGAAACCAGTATGCTTACCGATCCAGATCGAAATGGGCAGAGTACAAGAGGTCTCTCAGCCACGCGATGCCCGTAGCGTACTGTGCCGTCTCGACCTTGAGACTAGGGCGTAGCATCTCAGAGAAATAGCCTCCCAAACCAAGGTTGATACCGCAGGCGACGGTGTCGTTGTCAAGTTGCTTCACGACATCTTCGTGAGACAGGCGTGTACCGTCGGCGCGTGTGACAGGAAGAGAGAAAAATGATGACAGGTAAACTGGTATGTATCTGGCGGATATCGTATTAGAGGGAAGTAGGAGTGCTACGCATAAAGGGTGTTTACTTACGGCTTGAGGTGCGACGGCACATTGGCAATGGACAGATATGCCGAGATGGTAACGAAATCAGACTGCCCCCAGTAATCAGGACGGATCAGCAGCTTGGAGAATAGTAGATATGGAGGACGCACCTTGACATGATCAAACTGGACAAAATAAGGAAGTGCCGTAGGATCTTTTCTGATATGTTCCTCGAGACCCCCGCTCCTCACTCCCACCGCCGCAGTCCTCTTCACAGCTCCATTCTCGTTATTCTGCACACTATCGACAGGAATCCAGGATATACTCTTTACATCGGGCACGGGGAATCCCGTCAGAATTTCATTGGGGATGGGTCGATCGTGTTCGGCCTTGGCCTCTTTCAGCGCCTTTTCAAGACGTGCGAGACCACCAGCCCCCAGTGTCTCGCGTTGGGTGATGGTGCGGGCCTTCTCCGTAGATTCCAGGGACTCCGCTAGAGCAGCGGACGGTCTAGCGCGAATGACCACGGAAGGGTTGTTGATGTAATACCTACAGACGATATTGAACAAGTCTGCGTCTGGAGTAAATAGGCCACTTACTTTTCTAGTAGATCTGTCCATTGTTGGCTTGTCCAGCTTGATAATTCCTTGTACCGCTCAATCTCAGCCAAAGCACGGTTCAATTCCTCTCCGCCCGTTACACCGTACAAGAAATCTAGGATGACACGCGATTTCAGTGTACGGGAGTGAGTCGTCGCGAGGATCGAAGTCGCACCTCCAATGACGGCGCCGGAGAAATGGTCACCCCCATCGGATTCAAGATCGTTGTATAACTGGATGGACGTGAAAAGTCAGAAGAGCGGAGCAGAAGGGATTCCAGAAACCCAGCGAACCTTAAGCTTATCCCTCTTTAGCACGAGCTTCATGCGCTCCATATCTAACCCCTCCCGGACGACACGTTGTAAACTCTGTTTAAATTTTTCGTCTAACGTCTCTAGGTGCTCTGTAGGAACGGAACCAAAATAAACACCAAGGCTGGTGAACGTGGGGCGCGAGCTCTCATAGAAATAGACATAGGTGCATAGGGGCGAAGGAATCTCGACAAACTCCTTTGTGAGAGGCGAGACAGCTGAGTCGGTGAGGTATATCCCAAGAATGTCGATCGCCTTATTGATGAAGAAATTGGAGGTCAGATTCCCGTTGAACGATGGACATGCGATAAAAGGAAAGGCGAGGGAACGTAGAGTATATTATAACGAGAAAAGAATGGACATACTTTTGCCTGTAGGAAATCATTGGATGAAGGTCCCACAAAGCTGACAATGACTTCACCAGTGGTTTCGTCTTTTTCAGGGAACTCGATCGTGTCCTTGCGTGTCTCGGTCAGGACCACTGGCCCAACACTAGGGGTCTCAATGAAAGGGCGTTTCCATCCTGCCGGTCGGGGGCCGTGGATCTGATTATGCGCCGCAATGCTTGGCTCGACCTGAGTCTGGATCGTGTTCAGGAGAGCGGCAGTTGAAAGTTTTCCGGCCACAATCAGGCATAGGTTGTGTGGGACATAATATGACGCGTGATATTTGCGGACTATAGAGTACATAAGGAGGATTAGTCTCGAGAGAATCGCAAGGCCGATAACAGATGCATTGGATTTCACTTTCGTCAATCGATAGAGTCCGTAATGCTTCCATGAGTCCTCCGGTTTCGCTCCGGTATGCACTCTCCGGAGGATAAAACAGCCGCTGCTGGCGGAGGGCAGCGATATCACCAGAAGTATTCTCTCTCCCTTGCATTTCACTATAGACGACACCGGCATCTTCACCTTTCTCGTTAATGTGATGTACTTCTGTGACGAAGCCTGCATCGGTCAAGGTTGGATACAGGATGTGATCGACGTATACGGGAAGGAGCTGCAAGAATCCTTGTTCGCCGGCAGTTTCGAGAGTGTATGCCGTGTGATCAGTGTCAGTCCACGCATTCGTGCCAGCGGCGAAGGCACGGTTGGCGAGGTTATCGAGAACGCCTTTGTAAGGGTATTTTTCAGAACCCAGGAAGACCAAATGTTCGAGAGTGTGAGGACACCCGCTATCATTGAATACTATAAGATGATATGTCAAATCATCAACGTGACAGTATCATGTTCGAAGATGACGCACTTTCTGTGGCTACAACGAAATATCCTTTGACAATCGGGGCTTCAAGGAGTGAAAAGTCCGTGAGGAACCCAAACAACCCATACGTTACATGATGCACTTACCATCGTAATCGAGGTGGACAACCGTAAGGCCACTGTCGCGGCTCTGCCACTTAGATACGACAATGTCAGAAAAGTTGAGTTTCGCACGTTCCAGAAGATCGAAGGGACCATGCGGGGACGTCACTTCGGGATACACGGAAGGCATGTATGGCGGTGTGGGGTGCTGATTCAAAGAATATTGGTTTGCGATCCCCGACGATGACCAAGATCGTGGAAGTGCGAGAGACTGGGCAACGCGGAGAGTCCTGAGTATACGAAGGCTAGTGAAATGGCTACGAAATCTTGGAAGCAATCCGAGCATTAACGCTCAGAAGACGATTTCTTCCTGGCGTGCGAAACAAGAGCTGAGGAAGATGGAAAACGCCGAATTCGCTTGTACGCTCGCTGCACGTACGAAGTTGCAGGCCCCGCGCGCGCGCGCGCGGCCGTGGTTTGCTATATACAATGTTAAGACCGCCTGCATACAAGTCCATCAATTCCATCGACTGAAGCCACCGCTGGCGCCCTTCTGCTCCTCCCCCAACTTCCTCTCAGTCTCTAACAACGCATCAAATCGCTCCTGCTCCGTCATTTCCTTCTCAGCATCTGACATTACCGTTTGTTGCCCCGGCCCAGGCGGGGATGCTGGGACGGGACCATTGCTAGAACTAGCTTTCATGTCCGCCTTTTGTCGCTCCTCGCGAAGCCGATCCCAAGAACTTGTATTAGTTACACCTTGTGCTTTTCGGATTTCGTCCCATTTTGATCGTTCAGACTCTTGATGACCCGCTGAAAACAGAAGTCGTTAGGAATTGGCTGAGCTGAGGCGAAGGGAACCCACTGTTGTCAGGACTAGAAGTAGTCATTTGAGAGTCAGGCCATGAAGCCCCAGGGACAGGATCGTCTCCCGATTCCTTTAAGGGTTCGGGGGATCGACGTTGAGGGGGACCTCTCATCCCAGGACGCCTCGTCGCGTCCTCTCTTAGGGCTTTAACGGCAACTTTGAACCGCTCCTGATTCTCCAATTTATTTGGCGCCTTGAACAAGATGCGGAGGGCCACGACGGAGGATATCCCGAGCCCAGCTATACCACCGACTGCTGACAGTCCGAAGGTGCGCCAAATAGGCCATGGTGGTTTACGATATAATCGACCATAGAGCGCAGTGCATCGCTGCAGTTCCGAACAGACCGACATTCTATAACGAAGCATATATCTGCGTGCCAGACGTCCACATCGTGAATCGTAGCCAACCTTGTATAGATTGATGCGATCCTCAGTTTCTTGGAGTACTTGAATATCTGCCAACGTTATGTTTCCTGCCTGTCATCAGAATCGTCCTGAGCAAACCCTGGGCTCGTGTTATACGTAGGTGTACCTCGATTTGGGCACGGAGAGCGTCATCTGAAAACCGTTGAAAAAAGATAGGTTTCTTCTCAACTGAGGGCATTACTCCAGGACTAGCTGGAGTCTGCGGCGTTCTCCGATTGCCGAATTTGGCTATCATCTCGTCCTTATTTCTCGGTGAGCTTAGTGAGCTTATCATTGTGCGATAGACCCCAGACCTGATATAAGACAGGCTACACTGTATTGTTTTTAATTGCACATGCGTACGAAGGGAAAGACAGCATCAACGGTGAAATATATAGAGGTCACTGAATATACACCATAACATTTGCACATCCTAAAGAGTCTGGGGGCGGGGGTGGTGCTAACACAAACCATCAGAGTCCCTGATGGGTATCAACGCCGTCTAATTCTTTAGCGCCCTCAATCCGCTTATAGAGCTTGTTACGAGGCACTTGAGCACTAGGCTAAGGCGTAGCCGTCCTCTTGCATGGTCTGGTTGTTTCACAGAATTGAAGCCAACTCCTCTCCCTTCTTCTTAATGCTGTATGGAAGTGGCTGAAACAGTGCCACATGAACCACTGTCGATAACAATGGAATTGGGACTAGAAAATGGCATGGCAACATCAACTGCGCGATTAGTCTCGCCTATCAGGCGGATCATCGAATCGCTGGTGCGAACCACTGCTGACACACTTACAGTCCGCTTTCTACTTGTCTGGATGCGTTGAGCGTTGAATATCAGGCTTGTGGATTAGAATTGATCATGATCATGCACGTGTTCACGCCGTGCCACTTTCCGATTATCCACATAGATATAGGTAGGCATATACGCAGGGCCTTGCAACCCAGTACGATCAATTCTTGAATAATGCTGAGGCCTCGGTTAGCAGCGAACCTCAAATGATAATCCGTGGTGGTCATGAGAGCACCGCGCCCAAGATCTCACCCCCTAAATGGTAGTTAACATTTGAGCTTCTCCAACTTAGACTATCTTCACTGAACATTTCACGAAGCCTAGGCAATCTAGGCTGTTGAAATACATAAAGCTATTCATCACAAATGTAACTGTAACAAACCAGCTGATCGACCCAGTTGACCGTGCGGGGAACATGTCCGTACACGACGCGGCTCGGTCATTCGGGTAACACTTTCCTTGCAAAGTCCCATCTCCGTTGTTCTCGTAAAACTCCAATGTCCATCATTCCGGTTGTAAAAATTCAAGTGCATCATCCCACAAAGATTTCCTTCGGTCGAGAAAGAGTCGCTTGGGAGACTGTTGCCCGCAATGTGTGCAGCGCGATCATCATTCACAAGGCACTTGCAGTTGAAGTAATTTGAAGGGCACGCTATAAGACTGATGCCTTTGATACTGTCTCTCCGTGTGATGTGGAAGTTGGCAAGGGCGGAAGGCAAGATGAGTGCGGCCGTGATGAAGAGTGCGAGTGAATGGGCAAGTTTCATGGTGAGTTACGTATACACTACACGCCCAGTCAAATATTAGCAAAAGAGGTGGAAGACGGTGTAAGCAAGGTGATTAGTACGTACGATCGCGCTAAACACAGGGAAACGAATTGAGAGGTGGGTGATAGTGTACGGTGTATGTGCTGAGGGGAGTGTAAAGATGTACCCTATTTATCCAAGCCACAGGTTAATATTTATCCCATAAATAACCAAATTTCTCTGCACAAAATTTGTGAAATGAACTACAGTAAAGTTTGAAGGACAACAACCAAGGGTCAGTTCGACTATTGGTAGGTATAAATCGAGAGTTCTTCGGGCAGATGTTGCCGAGAACTGTACCCAATTCTCGAGGCTTCATCCCATTGTCGGCCACGTCTTTCGGCTCTGCGTGTTCTGGGCCCTCCTTGGCTTGATGCACTACTCGGGCCCCATCAGCCACCGCAAAGAGCATTGACGAGCCATAATGAGGGAGTATTCGTCAGCCAGGCCCCTATCTAATTGGTTTCTCGAGCAGGCCGATAGTAAAGGGGCCATACGTCTTACTGTGGACCGCGGAGCCGGTCACCAATCGAGGCTAACAATTGGAACGGGAGGTGGAATTAGATCCCAGTAGCTATAAGATCGCACATTTACCTCCCCCAGTGCGATGACGACCAGTTGTTCCGGGAATAAAGACAACCTATCCCACTCTATGTTCTCATTGCTTTCGAGGCTGTATAAGAACTCACATAAGTCAGTTGAGGATTTACATGGAACGGGAATCCGGATTTGAAATTAAGATTCAATACAAAGTTAATGCAAATTTCGGCAAATAGCGTACCGCTCCGAGAATGCGACTCAACACCAGTACAGGAGGGGGGCATAAGTTTCTAAATACAACCCTTGTATGCAGAAAACAGATATATAAGTTATATGTCTTATAAGCCATTTGCCTCGATTTAAAGAAGATTATGGGAATCTCCAAAAAGGAAATTTTTACTTCTTGCACCTGCGGGTGTGGTCCATATAGAAGGAGAGTAGGGTGGTGGAAAAATGTTTGGGGAAGCCAGAGTGCAGTTTTCCCAACATGTTGCGTGTTCCGCGCGTGAGTAGTGGATGAGCACTTAAAGTCAAACACTGCACGAAACTTTGATTTTACTGGGGTTTGAGCATCGCGCCAAGTGATATCAATTAGCTAAACACCCTTATCCGCCACACCACAGACCGGGTACGTGTGCCCGGGACTGTCGCGGGGACGCCCCGCACCCACCACTGCTCGGTGCTCTCACGAGGATATCCCGTACCCCATCCACTATCTGCTGCCGAGCTCTCAGGCAGACCGAGACATCTCAAATGCCCCTGATCTCGGTTTCACGTTCGGGGCTAAAAGTCAAAAGTTTCCTCAATTTAATCTGTCCGTCGCGAGTGGAGAACCATTGGCATCAACGGAAAGTCACACCATACGTGGATATGTTCCCCAGCCTGGCTTCATCAATATTGACAAACCAGGACTTACCAACTGCTTCGGTCTCCATCTCGGACTGCGCCATTCCGTCGCATAACTACGATGTAAGGCTGAGTGAGGACGAAATTCTTTGCAGGTCTGACCGCCCGCCTCGCTCATCCCCGAACGAGATCTCTGACAGTACCTTCCCATTCGATGTGGCTGTGTATGCAGAAATCTATTGTTCTCTCTCTAATTTTCGTCTTCTATGGTCTCATAGGACTCTAGAAACGAGATTGTATCTGAAGATCCTCTGCCAGAGGCAGCCCATCGATGGGCACGAGCGTGAGATCAGATCGGAGATACAGTTCCTTTTGCAGTACGCTTAGCCACATACATGTGCCATGCACCATGCGAGCACATATGAAGTTACGCATGGCTCAACGATCTCCCTACCATGCATCCCTGCAGTGCAACAGTGTGCCTACTCACCCAAGCTAGTCACAGCTTTGCCAGGGATACTCTCAACGGGGTAGCCGGTGTCAGCCAATCTCGCCTCCGCTACCCCTGCGCATTGTATACATCTGCTAAAGCAGCCGTGCGGCGATTGGGTCGAAGAAACCACGGTTAGCAGGTCTCGCATGCCCGAGGCGCTGCAAACAACACAACACAACGACTAGATTTACTGGTATTGGCTCCCCACCTTCGCCGTCTTCGGCACCGTCTTTCCCTCGTAAGCCCTATGATAAGCAGCTATTGCTCACTCGCTCCATGACTTTGACCTCGACTTATCCACCATTCCACACCGCCTGCATTTCGCACTACATCATTCGTCCGCATACATATGAGGCATACGGCGGAGGGCGAGTTTCTTTACGGGTTTGACTACTTCTTCCTTTCTACATTAAGATCTCAGATTCTCCCGCCAGGCTCGGGTGGTGCACATTGATGAACCTACTGTCCTCTCCATATCTGTCTTCTGCCTCTCGTACAATCGTACAGCTGACGACGGATGGATTACGCTTCGAGTTCAGGATATACAGAGGGCCCATGTACAGATCAATCTCACACGCGAAAGTGTGGAACGTTTGCCTCAAACCATGGAAACGAAATTGTGCGGGAAGACATTCTGCTATAGTGTTACAGATCCCCAGTCGGAGCCCCAGCGATGAGCATGAGATAACTACACGATGGAATTGCGATATTTTCGCGATACTGGCGAGACCATACGAGCGCAGATGTATATCGGATGGGAGCAGATGGCTGCCCGATCCCCCTACTGCATAGCCTTGCGGTGCAGCAGTGTGACTATTGTTAGCTCCTTCTGGACCACTGCTAGCTTGAACAATAGTCGTACTTTCCCTTGCACCCTTGCCCAAAGGTCGGGGAAGGTGAAAAAGGGGACCATGGTGCCATCAAAATCGTAGTCACATACAGATGCGATAACGTGGCCTTCATGTGAGTTTGTCACCCCACCTGGGGACACCTCCGAGTTGACTTGGATTGCTGTGGCCTCGAGAGGGGGGACTCTCAGCCAATGTCTCCCTCGAGTGGATTTACCGCTCCTCAGGGTGTCCGCCAACAACAAGATATATATAAGTCCAGTCCAGCCTGATTACCTTGGTAAGTGATTCATGCTAATGACTGTGCCGAAGGGAATAAGATTCCGGTGACGATTTCCAAGGGCCATAGACCGTATGGGGTGAAATCGGGAGACAGAATCGGGGGCGTAATTGTGGACTCCTGCAGAGGAGATATACTCGGCCTACATCTTTTAAAAAATATAGGGGGCCTAAACAATATTTAAGATGGATGGTGCGTTAGGGACAAATAACGGGCTATTCCCCAGAGTGCCTAAATTTGCCTTTTACTTTTCCAATGCTTCACTGTAAGTGGAACGACCTGCAAGTTTGATTGCTTATTAGCTTCTCGGTTGATAAACCTCGCCTCCACAACTAAAACGGCACTTCGAACATGGAAGCCAAGCTAGAGCAGACCAATACGTATCGCCTTACGATATTGCAGCAGCCAAAAGTCGCTGAGATTTGGGGTCAATGATATCATTTCTTCCGTCGCGAAATCTTTTTGACATCATTCCTGTCGTATCTGCCAAGGGCTACGGAAAGCAGTACACTGTCGTCCCACCCATGCCTGGCACTTCCTCACTTCCCTCTATTAGATCTCAGGCGATAATTGCGCTGTCGATCCTGCATCAAATTGGCGAGAAGGGTCTGGCGAGTCT